>JAOPUP010000174.1:7500-25000 GCA_026873135.1 Eucalyptus urophylla | reverse complement strand
CGTATCGACGGCCCGGGCTTGGGCCGCCACTGCAATCCGCATCGGTCCATGCCTCGAGTCGATCGGCGGACCGGCTCTCTCCGTTCCACATCCGACCGAGGCACATCGCCGGCCCCCATCCAGCTTCCCTCACGACAATTTCAAGCACTCTTTGACTCTCTTCCAAAAGTCCTTTTCATCTTTCCTCGCGGTGCCAATTTTCTCCGGTCTCTCGCCCATATTTAGCCTTGAATGGAATTTACCGCCCGATTAGAGGCTGCATTCCCAAACAACCCGACTCGTAAGCCAGTGCCTCGTGGTGCTGACGAGGGTCGGTTTCAGCCAGGGCTCTCACCCTCGCCCCTTCCCGGGGAACTTGGAGCGGTCCGTCGGCGGGCCTTCTCCAGACTACAATTCGAACGCCGGCGGCTCGATTCTCATCTTTGGGCTCTTCTAGGTTAGCTCACCGTTACTAGGAGAATCCTTGTTAGTTTCTTTTCCTCCGCTTATTGATATGCTTAAACTCAGCGGGTAGCCCCGCTTGACCTGGGGTCGCGTTGGTAAGGAGCAGATTCGCGGAGCGCGCGATGAGCGGCACGCGCGACATTGATCATTGGGGTCTAATCAACCACCGAATGTCGTGGTGCTGATCGCTCCGACGCTCGATTTTGGGCCAACCGGGACGTGGTCGTCTCGGGAGGCCATCGTACGCACCCGAGTCCCGCTCGCCCCGTTGAAAGCGCGGAGGGGATTAGGGGCAACGCCATGTGTGACACCCAGGCAAACGTGCCCTCGACCAAAGGTTTCGGGCGCAACTTGCGTTCAAAGACTCGATGGTTCACGGGATTATGCAATTCACACCAAGTATCGCAGTTCGCTACGTTCGTCATCGATGCGAGAGCCGAGATATCCGTTGCCGAGAGTCGTTATGAGTAATATGAGATTGCATGGCATCCCGCACGCGCACCGTGTATGGGGCGGCGGGAGCATCGCACTCTTGTTCAAGTTCCTTGGCGCATTCCGCGCCGGGGTTCGTTGCGCCGCCGAGGACAAGGACCAAGCGCCCTGAGGAGCCCGACCCCGATCCCCGACGTCGAGAGGGACGTCGGGCTGAGCCCGCCGTCCCCGTTGAGTTTGTTACCGGTTCTCTGGTCATTCTGCTGGGCAGGATTCGACAATGATCCTTCCGCAGGTTCACCTACGGAAACCTTGTTACGACTTCTCCTTCCTCTAAATGATAAGGTTCAGTGGACTTCTCGCGACGTCATCGGCGGCGAACCGCCCACGTCGCCGCGATCCGAACACTTCACCGGACCATTCAATCGGTAGGAGCGCAGTGAGGTGTATACAAAGAGCGGGGCGTAGTCAGTGATGACTCGCGCTTCTTAGGAATTCCTGGGTGAAGACCAACAATTGCAATGATCTATCCCCATCACGATGAAATTTCAAAGATTACCCAGGCACAGCCGGCCAAGGCTATAGACTCGTTGAATGCATCGGTGTAGCGCGCGTGCGGCCCGAACATCTAAGGGCATCCGGACCCTGTGTGCCTCAAACTTCCTTGGCCTAAGCGGCCATAGTCCCTCTAAGAAGCTGGCCGTGGAGATGTACATCCACATAGCTAGTTAGCAGGCTGTGGTCTCGTTCGTTTTCGGAATTAACCTGACAAATCGCTCCACCAACTAAGAACGGCCATGCACCACCACCCATAGAATCAAGAAAGAGCTCTCGGTCTGTCAAATCCTTACTATGTCGGACGGTAAGTTTCCCGTGTTGAGTCAGTCATGCCTTGAGCTCCCACTCTGAGGTGCCCTTCGTCAATTCCTTTAAGTTTCAGCCTTGCGACCACACTCCCCGGAACCCAAAACTTTGATTTCTCATAAGGTGCGGCGGAGTCCTAAAAGCAACATCCGCCGATCCTTAGTTGGCATCGTTTATGATTGAGACTAGGACGGTATCTGATCTCGAGCCCCAACTTTCGTTCTTGATTAATGAAAACATCATTGGCAAATGCTTTCAGTTGTTTTTTTTTTTTTTTTGGTAAAGGTAAGATTAGTATTGATTTTGCACAAAATACACAAGAAGCTTGGCACCAACAAAACAAACACTCAGGAGGACCAGAGTCGCGGGAGAGTGAAAGGGTGCCAAGCGCCAAAAAACTGGCTAGAACAAAGGAACACAGAAACTAAGAAAGAAAAGACTAAACTAGAGCTAGAGACCCTCTATTACTGAAAAATAGACGGACTCAAGGCCCAGCTCTGCTGCAGTCTTCTATTCCTAGGGTTATCCACAATATTCTTCAGGGTCGACGATTTATCCTTGAAGGCCTTCTGGAGATGCATCTTCATCGCCGGGATAAAGAGAGTTTGATTACGGAAGATGACGTTGTTACGCTCCTTCCAGATGATATAACAAAGAGCTCCAAAGCTAAACCGGGCCATAACATCATAGAAGCTTTTGGTGGAGAAGTGACCAGCCACCCATTCGGAGTTCTCACGCCACGGTCTGTTTTGCCAGGTAATATTAAACTTCGACGCCCAATGGTCGGCAAGATCACCAGGGACACGGCAGGCAAAAAATAAATGATCCACAGAGTCCGGCCTACTCGAACAGAATGGACAAGTGACAGAAGGAAGCCTACCAACCGAAGCGAGCAGGACCTGGGTCGGCAATCTGTTGCGGGTTATAAGCCACAAATGGAATTGATATCTCGGAGGCATATCTGAACTCCAAACAAAGGAAGACCAGGGAACAACATTTGCTTTGGGCCTGAGGAGATCCCATGCCGATGCTGTAGAGAAACGACCAGAGGGGTTGCGGATCCATTGGAACCGGTCTTCTCGATGGTTGAAGGTAGGAAGGGGATCCCACGACCCGGCATTAATATTAACAACGTACCAGCCCAATGGAGACGAGAAGGCTTCAGCTACAGAAGCAGTCCGGGGAATACCAGAACGATAAATGTCCTGGTTAGAGAAGATCTTCTAGAGCGGGCCATTAGAATGCCACGGATCAAACCAAAAAGAAACAGAGCGACCATTACCAATATCCCATCTGAAATGCGGCTGATAGAAGTCCCGCATCCGGAGAAGCTTTCTCTAGGCCCAAGAGCAATAAGTCGGAATAGGGACCACCCACAAGTTCTTGCGATTTAAAAAGGTGGAGTGAATCCACTTGCACCACAGGGATTCTTTATCCGAGAAGAGAGTCCAAATGTGTTTGAGCATGGAGGCAATGTTATTCTCCTTTAGAGATCTGATCCCAAGTCCACCTTCCTCCCTCGGTAAGCACACATCACTCCAGGAGACTTTAGCTCCCCCGGTACCCATCATAGGTCCTTTCCACAGCACAAGGCAAGAAAAATACACTTGCCCAATACACTTGAATGGAGTGGAGAATCGACTTTATAAGCTGGATTCTACCGGCAAACGACAAAAATCTGTGTGTCCATGATTGGACCCGCGCTGTAATTGCATTAACCAAAGCCACACAATCCGCTTTTGCTAATCTTGAAGAGATCACAGGGACTCCAAGATATCGGAATGGGAGGGCACCAACCTGGAATCCCAGCTTGTTGACGATGTCATTACGCAGGGTAGGCGATCCACCGGATAGATATACCTCACTTTTTGTCAGATTCGGCTCCAAACCGCTCCAACTAGAGAAAGAATTAATGCCCGCTTTCAAAAGGTCTACCGAGGCAAGGCTTGCTTCAGAAAATAACAGCACATCATCGGCAAAGAATAAGTGGGAGAGCTTGGTGGATTTACATCTCCAAAAGAACCGAAACAGGGGATGACTTGTTTGGATATCCAGCAGACCAGTGAATACTTCCATTACTAGGGTGAAAATATAGGGGGACATTGGATCTCCTTGACGTATACCTCTCCCACAGCCGAAAAATCCATGAAGCTCACCATTCAGGGATATGGAGAATCTCGGAGATTTAATGCATGTCATAATTCGGTCTATGAAAGTCTGGGGGAATCCGAACGCTTGCATACACACTTCAATGAATTCCCAACACACCGTGTCATATGCCTTCCGAAAGTCTACTTTGATAGCACATTTGGCCCGGTATGGGTCATGATGGAACCCACTAAAAAGCTCTTGAGCGAGCAAAATATTGTCACTTATATGCCTTCCCTTGACAAAAGCACCTTGGGGAGGACTAATGATACTCGGCAATACATGAGACATCCTGTTTGCAATGAGTTTAGTAATGCATTTATATATGGTGTTGCAGCAGGCAATTGGCCGAAAATCATGGACAGATGAAGCATTAGGGATTTTAGGCACTAGAGTAAGAATGGTAGCATTAATCTGTTTCAATAATTCGCCCATTTCAAAGAAATCTCGCACTGCCAGTAATATCGAAGCACCAATAATATCCCAAGAATGCTTGAAAAATTCAACGTTAAAACCATCAGGCCCGGGGGCTTTGCCTACCGCAAGAGAGAATAGAGTATCCTTGATTTCCATATCCGATATAGGTCTAGACAGATAACATACCTGGTCTGCATTGAGCGAATGTTTCAGGACTACCCGAATCTCATCCGACGATGGACAAGCCGAGGATCGGGGAGCAGCCAAAAGATTACTGAAGTGATCCACAAATAACTTTTGAACTTCTGCTGGCTCGGAGGTCGTGACACTTCCGTTAGACAAGGAGATGATTCTATTCTGAAGCTGCCTTCTGTTCACTACATGGTGAAAGAACTTAGTGTTTAGGTCCCCATCTTTCAGCCAACGAACTCTAGACTTTTGACGATAGAACGATTCCTCTTGGAGCCTTAACACTGAAAAGGCTTGAATCTGCAACTTTTCAGTCTCAGCAAGGGACGGATTCATAGGATCAGCTTGAATAGCATCTTGAGTAATCTGGAGGTTACGTCTAGCTTCCTCAGTTCTGGCCGATAATTCCGAGAAGGATTCCTTATTGAGCTGCTTGAGTCTGCACTTAAGGAGGCGAAGCTTGGCACATAGAATAAACATAGGCGACCCATGAATGGGGGAAGCCCAAGCTTCCGAAACCAGATTGGTAAATTCTGGGTGAGACATCCAATAGTTGAAGAACTTAAATGGTTTGGTCGACCTGGGGACAGGCATGATTTTAACCACCATCGGGGTGTGGTCCGAGATGCCAGGAGCTAAAAAGGAGGCCTCGGAGAAGGAAAACTCAGAGTTCCATTGGGCATTGACAAGGACCCTGTCAATTTTCCTCTGCTTACGATTAGGCCCAGAAGAAGTGGCCCAGGTATATCTATAGCCAGTGTACCGAAGATCATCCAAACCAGCCTGAACAAGGCAGTCTCTCAGTTCATCAAAAGCAGGAATCCAAGCATTAGAACTACCAATCCTATCAGAGGGATCACGGATAGCATTAAAGTCACCAGTAATGATCCACGGCGCAGAAGAAAGCAGTCCACTAGTTCGAGTGAGATCTTCCCACAGCAGCCGTCTCAAAATAAAGCTGTGTTCCGCATACACAACCGAAAGAAAGAACGATTTTCCAGAAGCGAGCCAGGTAAGGCTACCATGAATAGCTTGCACCGAGGAGGCATTAACCAAAAAAGTGACCTCCCGGGGGTTCCAACCCACCCAAATTCTCCCCTTATGAGAGTGATTATAATTATTCGACCAACTCCAACCCGGAAGTAAAACAGAGATAATAGCATTAAAAACAGCATGGGATATCTTTGTTTCGACAATTCCCACACAACAAAGCTTGTTAGTCCTAACAAAAGTTCTGATTTCAGCCTGTCTAATGGGGTCCCCAAGGCCCCTAATATTCCATATACCGATAATCATAACAAAAAACAGGGGACATGAGAGAGAGTTACCGACGTCTAGGGGGCTTCCTCCTTTTCGTCCCTTTGCAAGAGGCGATAGAAGGGTTGTCCATAGAGCTCTCTTTTTGGCCAACTTTCGATGGGGTGGGTTCAGCAGGTATAGGATCTTCTTGTTGGCCAGAGAGAATGTCACGAGGTTCCTGACTCTGTTCCTGGCTCTGATCCTGCCTCTGTTCCGGACTCTGCTCCGGACTCTGCTCCGCAGGAGCTAGGTTTTCTACCTCTTCACTGCTACTACTGACCGCACTTGCCTCTTCCTCTGACTCCTCCGAGGATGGGATCAAAGTGGAATCAGTATTCTGCATGACAGGGGCCATAGATTGACCTGCATTCGCCACTTCCATCATGATTTGCTCATTCTGAGTATCAATTGCCGAAGAGGAGGGAATTAGATCCGCAGCATTTTTAGCTTTCAATGTTGATATAGGCGGAGTGGAGTCTAGTTGTCCCCGTTGATGATTCTTCTTCCTGTTCAAAACTTGTTTCCAACCCATAAGTTGGTCCTGCTCCTCATTCCCAGGGGGAACAGCCGAATTCGCAGGACCAGATGGGGCCATCCCAGAAGCAGGGGTTTGTTTGGGGATCTCTTTAGCCAAGCAATTATGGCCAAACACACAGCACTTCATACAAGAGTTTGGTCTCCATTCATACAAGACCTGAACATAGAAAACCTTCTCTTCCACCCATACCTCAACCTCCTCACACCTTTCCAGCTTTGCCGAGATTTCTACACATACTCGAGCAAATGATAGACGCTTCATTTTCTCAGTTAGAGGATCAACATACAAAGGATTCCCTACTGCACTAGCAATCTCACTAATGCCCGGGCCTGACCAATACGCGAATGGTATATTTTTCAGACGAATCCAAACAGGGACCGTCGACTGGAGCTCTTTCTTCAACTCCATATCCTTATGCCATTGTTTCAGGACTAAAGGAACTCTAGCCACAGTTACGTGACCTTCATCCAACAATCTCATCCTGAATTCGTCATCCGGGATAATGAAGAAGTAGAAGCCATCATCATTGGCCAAAACTTCTGATAAATGGGTGCCCCAATTCTTCTTCAGAACCATTTCTGTGATTCTAAACGGAACATTCTTGCCTACAAAGTACCCAACCAGACAATTATTCCATTTTGGATCCCCTGCACACCTAGCATTATCCGATAACCGCACAACAGACTTCTTCCCAACAGATACAGGGGGCGCAAAGTCTAGTTCATAGCCTTTCGCAGACAAACTTGCGACATTAGCCCAAGACCGGGTCTGTGGGGCTTTAGATCTACCTCTGTTCAGCATTGCGACATTAGCCCAAGACCGGGTCTGTGGGGCTTTAGATCTACCTCTGTTCAGCATATCAGGGCGCTTTCCTTCACGGCCTCGAGAGGCATTCCTAGCGCGACTGCGACTACGACCATTGGTAGTCTGCGGCCTGCCCTTCCCCGGCCCCATTGGATCAGAGGATGATGCCATCAATTCAGGACAGAAGGACATAGCGAAATCTCACAGGCACCAGACCACAGTTCACCAATTATACCGCACAAGGGCCATAGCAAGATTAGAAATGGAGGGATTATACCAAATTCACCTCCAGAGTCACTACTAGTCAAAGGCAGGGGATTTCGACTCAAAACAGACAACAGAACCAAAGCAGACTCGCAACAGAACCCTACCCACGAACAAGGGATTCAATGATCCTGACAATATCAGCTAAAATGCCTCGGTCAGTCTTTGAGAAGGATAGAGGCGCACCTTCCCTCCAAAAATCGTAGCTGATCGACGGCCAGTTGAGTCGCAACAGCTCGGACACCAGAAGCGGAACTGGGTCGCACAGAACCCTACTCGCGAATGACGAGATCCACAGATACGAGCCAATCCAGACGAATCGCTTCGGTGAAGGTTTGAGGAAGGTAAAGGCGAGCCTTCCCTCCAAAAATCACGCCTAACGAGTGGCCGGATGGATCGCAGCAGCTCACAACACAGAGTCGGAGCTACAGTGAAGCAGTCGCCCGTTTGAGAGCATAGATGAACAGTAACCCGCGAATTCCGAAAATGGCAAAATCTTGCTTTCGCAGTTGTTGTTTTTTTTTTTTTTTTGGTAAAGGTAATTAAATAGAAAGAGAACGGCCAATTACCAAAGAAAACGGATCCAAAACCTACACTCTAAAAAGAAGAGTGAAGGGGAACCGAGGTAAAAGGAACAAGGAAAGAAAACAACAAGCAAGACGGAGGGAAAACAAACAACAACCAAGACCCTCCTGTCTGAAACAGAGAATAGAAAACAGAACAAAGCGAGCAGCTGGACGATCAGTAAGTGGAGAACACCCCCGGATCGAATCCCCAACATCTTTGAAGTCTTCTATTCCTCGGAGACGGCGGAACCTTGGAAAAAGAGATAGCTTTGTCCCTGACCGCCTTAATAAGGTGGTTTTTAATTGCAGGAATAGCTACCGCCTCATCTCGGAAGATAGCAGCATTCCTCTTCTTCCAAATCAGATGACATAAGGCTCCAAACGAGAACCGAACCAACCTGTGATAGAAGTCCTTGCCACTGAGGAACTTCGTAGCCCAGGTAAGCAGCTCCTTCCAGCTTCTGTTCTTCCAGGGGAGGTTGCACCTGGCGGCCCAAAAGAAGGCCAGAGGAGCCAAGGTGCGACATCCGAAGAAGAGATGTTCAACAGAATCAGGGACTTCATTGCAATAAGTGCAAACACAATGCTCAATTCTGCCATATGATAGAAGCATCGCCTGAGTAGGAAGGCGGTTTTTAGATATAAGCCACAGGATGAATTGATACCGGGGCGCATGGGCATTATCCCAAATGAGAGAAGCCCATTGGACGGGATTCCTCCTAGTTCTGATGGATTCCCAGGCCGAGGCAACAGAGTAAACACCCGAGGGGTCGCAGCACCACATGAATTTGTCCTGTGAGGATGATAAAGACGGCAGAGCAATTGACCATCTATCCAAAAGAGATCTAAACACTTCCCCCATTGGAGTATAGAGATCAGCAACAAGTGCGAAATCCGGAAGGCCTATAGAATCCCTGAACGATGAGGGAACAAAACCATCTAGAGGCCCACAAGGAAGCCAATAGTCATGCCATAACGAAACAGAAAAACCATTACCAACAGCCCACCTGAACGATGAGCGGAAATAGGGTCTGAGCTGCAGAATCTTCTTCCACATCCAGGAGCAAGTCCCTGGCTTACGAGCAGTCCAGAAATTCTTGTTCTTCAGGAAAATGGAGTGGATCCATCGACACCATAAGGATTGTTTATCAGAGAACATAATCCATATATATTTGGCCATGGACGCCCTGTTGCACTGCTTAATGTTCCGAATGCCAAGGCCCCCTTCCACTTTTGGGCAACAGATATCCTCCCAAGCCACCTTGGCTCCACCTCGACCGAGGGGTGTTCCTTTCCATAGAAATTGCCTCATTATCCGTTCAACATCCTCTAGGACCGAAGCAAGAAGAGTGAACACACTCGTCCAAAAAGCTTGGATGGAGTGAAGGACAGATCTTATAAGCTGCAGCCTACCTGCAAAGGATAGAAACCTATGCGTCCAGGATTGGATTCTGGTAGTAATATGATCTATCAGAGCAATACAATCCGCTCGCTTCAATCTAGAAGAAATAATCGGGACACCAAGGTACTGGACCGGTAGATGCCCCTCCTGGAAACCGAACGCCCAAAAGATCTTGTTCCTAATGGAAATGTCCCCACCAGATAAGAAGATCTCACTCTTATGCTTGTTTGGGAGTAAGCCACTCCAATTGGAGAACAAATCCAGCCCTTTTTTCAGCAAAACAATAGACTTCCAATCCGCTTGACAGAACAAGAAGACATCGTCAGCGAAAAATAAATGGGACAACTGGATTGGCTTGCACCTCCAGAAGAATTTGAAGTCCGGACTGGAGGCGCGAGTCATCAGAATACCCGAGAATACTTCCATGACCAAGGTGAAGAGGTAAGGGGACATCGGATCGCCTTGCCTTATGCCTCTACCCCCCGGAAAAAAAACCGTGAAGATCCCCATTGATAGAAATGGAGAAACTCGGGGATCGAACACAGACCATGACGAGCTTTATAAATTGAGGGGGAAACCGAAAAGCCTGTAGAACAAGCTCTAAGAAGTCCCAATCAATAGTGTCGTAGGCCTTATGGAAATCCACCTTGATTGCACATTTAGGAAGATAGGGAGATAGATGGAATCCCGCGAATAGTTCCTGAGCTAATAGGATATTATCCCTCATTCTTCTGCCCTTAACAAAAGCATTCTGGGATTGATTAATCAAATCCCCTAACACTCCAGCTATTCTATTTGCTAGGATCTTAGTGATCACCTTGTAGATCGTGTTGCAGCATGCAATTGGTCTAAAATCCGTAACAGCACGCAGTTGTTCGTCTTTCATAAATCCAATAATTTCACCTCTAACTATGAAATACGAATGCCCCCAATTGTCTTTGTTAATCATTACTCCGATCTCGAAAGCCAACATAATAGGACCAGAATCCTATGATGTCATCCCATGCTAATGTATACAGAGCGTAGGTTTGCTTTGAGTACTCCAATTTCTTCAAAGTAATAACACAGGAGGCACAACTCGGCCAATCAAGGCTAGGAGCGTATTGCCAATAGTAGGGACGAGCCAATCGGTGCACATCGTGAGGTGGATTAGTCGACCCAACCCAAGGTCTAATTACAAGTTTTTTTAACTCCAACTTAAACATACACTATTGGAGCTGGAATTACCGCGGCTATTAGCATTAGACTTGCTCTCCAATGGATCCTCATTAAGAGATTTAAATTGTACTCATTCCAATTACCATACTCAAAGAGCCCGATAGTGTTATTATTGTCATTACCTCCCCGTGTTAGGATTTTGTAATTTGCGTGTCTGCTGCATTCCTTGGATGTGGTAGCTGTTTCTTAAGCTCTCTCTTCAGAATCGAACCCTAATTCTCGTCACTCGCCACCACCATAGTAGGCCACTATCCTACCATCGAAAGTTAATAGGGTAGAAATTTGAATGATGCGTCACGGAACGATGGCCGTGCGATCCGTCAAGTTATCATGAATCATCAGAGCAACGGCAAAATCCGCGTTGACCTTTTATCTAATAAATGCATCCCTTCCAAAAGTTGGGTTTGTTGCACGTATTAGCTCTAGAATTACTACGGTTATTCGAGTAGCAAATACCATCAAACAAACTATAACTAATTTAATGAGTCATTCGCAGTTTCACAGTCTGAATTAGTTCATACTTACACATGCGCGGCCTTAGGATCAGTGATCCCAAGTCAGCCTTGCACACACACACGCTCGAACACAAGAACCGAATGGGCAAAGAGAGTGTATATTGCTTGTGAACGAACCGTTTACAAAGTGGGAGAGGGATCCCTATTTATACAAGAGTGGGTCGCATCTCGACCGTGGATCGTCCCTCCAATCCAACGGTTCATTTTGAATCCGTATAATCATTACAAGCTATACAACAGACTACTCGAAGGCTACTCGATGGTTTGCACCCGGCAGGCCCTTGGGAAGTCCATGGGTCGCGCGCGTCAGGCCTTGGGCAGATCATGGGCGTGCGTCAGAAGCAAGATCAGGGTTGCAGGTCGGTCTGACACGCGACCAGCTGAACCGTCACGGGCTACTCGAGCATCGCTCAGGGGTCGCCCAAGGGCCGTGCATGGGCCTTCCGCTCGTTCTGCTCATGGGTCGTTCGTGGGCTGCTTCCGGGCAGCCCTTTGTGCGTGACACGGTCCCTCACGGACGATCTTGGATCATGCTGGTCTGTGGGCCGTGTCATTCTCCCCCACCTAATCTGGCGACGCCCTTGTCGCGTCCGTGGCATGGAAGGCTTCGATGTGCCCCTTGAATTCCCACAGAGCCTCGGAGGGTTCCCAGCTTGCTTCACTCTCAGGAAGGCCTCTCCACTGTACGAGGTACTCCTTCCTTGGTGCCCGATATTTCTTCCGTATGGTCCGATCCGCCAGGATACACTCAATATCTCGATCATAGGAGGCCTTCGCTCTAAGGGGCGCTCGCTGCGATGTGCCCTGATCCGGATCATCCTCATCCACATGAAAGGGTTTCAGCATGCTTACATGGAACACGGGGTGGAGCCTGAACTTGGACGGTATGTCCAGCTTGTACGCCACCTTTCCGATCCGTTGTATCACTCGAAATGGGCCTTCATAGCGACGGATCAGCCCTTTGTTCACGTTTCTGTACCGAAGGACGAGGTGCAACTTGACTAGCACCAAGTCTCCGACCTGAAACTCCACATGCCGTCGCTTTCGATCAGCCCATTTCTTCGTTCGTTTCGCGGCCCTATCCAGACACGCCCGGGCCAAGTCCACATGTTCGTCCCATTCTTTCGCAAGCTTATATGCGGCCGGGCTGCTTCCTTGATATCCCGAAGCGATTGCGCTTGGCGTGAGCGGTTGCTGCCCGGTCACGATTTCGAACGGGCTCTGGTTCGTGGACTCGCTCCGTTGTAAGTTGTACGAAAATTGGGCCACGTCGATCAGCCGTGCCCAGTTTGCTTGCGTGTTGCTCACATAGTGCCGAAGATAGATCTCCAGCAATCCGTTCACTCGCTCGGTTTGTCCGTCGGTCTACGGATGCATGCTGGTGGAAAGATTGAGACTCGTCCCCAGCAACTTGAAGAGCTCGGTCCAAAGCCGTCCGGTGAACCGAGGGTCGCGATCGCTCACGATCGTGCGTGGAACGCCCCAATATTTGACGACGTGCTTGAGGAACAGCTTGGCAGCTTCCTCGGCTGGGCATTCCATTGTGGTTGGCACGAATGTCGCATATTTGGAGAGGCGATCTACCACAACCATGAGAGCCCGACACCCTTCGGACTTGGGCAAATTCACAATGAAGTCCATGGAGACGCTCTCCCATGGACATTCCGGGATGGGCAACGGTTCAAGGAGCCCCGCGGGAGGCCGTTGCTCTATCTTGTCTTGTTGGCAGACAAGGCACGTCCGCACGTATGTCTCCACATCATCCCGCATATGCGGCCAGAAGTATTGATCTTCAACGAGCGCCATGGTGCGGTGGATCCCTGGATGTCCCGCCCATTTGGAGTCGTGGCACTCTTTTAAGATTTCCTTCCGAAGCTTCCCGTGGAGCGGCACATAGAGTCGCCGTCCTTTGGTGTAGAGGAGGCCATTCTCTAGCCAAAATATCCTCGTCAAGCCCTTTTGTGCGTATTGAAGGAGGGCTCGGGCTCTTTGATCATGCTTCAGCCCCTCCTTAATACGATCAACCCACGGGCAATCGGGCCTGCTCACCACATTGGCCAATTCGAACTTCCTGCTTAAGGCGTCGGCCACGGAATTGGACTTTCCGGGCTTATACTCCAGCACATAATCGAACTCGGCCAGGAAGTCTTGCCACCGAGCTTGTTTCGGGCTGAGCTTCTTCTGAGTTTGGAAGTAGCTCGTAGCCACATTGTCGGTCCTCACGACGAACCGGGACCCCAAGATATAGTGCCTCCATGTGCGAAGGCAGTGCACCACCGCGGTCATCTCCTTCTCTTGGACCGTGTATCGCCGCTCGGCATCATTCAACTTTCGGGACTCGAAGGCCACTGGATGACCTTCTTGCATCAAGACACCCCCGATGGCAAAATCAGAAGCATCGGTCTCCACCTCATATGGCTTGGTGTAGCTGGGCAGCATGAGTACCGGCTCTTTGGTCATGGTCCGTTTCAACCGCTCGAACGTCTCTTGACACCGATCCGTCCACTCCCACGGCCTTTCTTTCTTCAGCATATCCGTGAGTGGCACGGTGAGACGCGAATACTCCCGGATGAAGCGCCGGTAGTAGTTCGTGAGACCAAGAAAGGATCTCAGCTCAGTCACCTTGGTTGGTGGCTCCCAATCAACAATGGCACGGATCTTGGCCGTGTCCATCCGCACACGTCCGCCCCCAACGATGTGCCCTAGGAACGGAATTTCTTTTTGTGCAAAGGCACATTTCTCCCGTTTCACATACAAGTCGTTTTCTCGGAGGGTCCGAAAAACTCGGCTCAAATGTTCAACATGCTCCTCAAGCGTCCGGCTATATATCACTATATCATCAAGATAAACTACAACGAACCGATCAAGGAACGGATGCAGTACCTTGTTCATGAGTGTGCAGAACGTAGCCGGCGCATTGGTCAAGCCGAATGGCATGACAAGGAACTCGTATGATCCATAGCGGGTCACGCATGCTGTCTTCGGCTCATCCCCCTCAGCGATCCGTACTTGATAGTATCCCGATCGAAGGTCGAGCTTGGAGAACCAACGGGCTTCTCCGAGCTGATCAAACAAGTCAGCAATAAGGGGAATCGGGTACTTATTCTTGACGGTCAGCTTGTTCAATGCCCGGTAATCAATACACATACGGAGGGATCCGTCATGCTTCTTTTGGAACAAGACCGGGGCACCGAATGGGGCCTTGGATGGTCGAACATATCCAGCATCCAACAGCTCCTTGAGCTGTTTCCTCAATTCCTCCAACTCGGGCGGGGCCATGCGATAGGGAGCCATGGCCGGTGGTCGAGCATCGGGTACCAGCTCGATCCGGTGGTCGACCTCTCTCCGAGGAGGCAGCTTCTTGGGCAGCTCGGGCGGCATCACATCTTGGAAGGCATCGAGGACTCGGGATGCTTCTTCCGGTACCGAGCTTTCCTCCGCGCCCTCCTCCTTCAATGCCGCCAAGAAGGTCGCCTCGCCTTTCTTCAGCCCTTTAGCTAGCTGCATGGCCGATAACATCTTCCTATCGCGCCCCGATTCACGATAGATCGGGACCATGCATTGGCACCGCTTGTCCAGAATGCATATGCAATCCGCGAAGGGCATGACACCCGCATTGATCCGGTCGAGAAATCCCAAACCGAGTATGAAGTCGTAGTCATCAAGGGGGATTACCTCGATATCTTCTTTGCTGGTCCAAGGACCTAGATGAAACTCCACGCCCCTGGCCATGCCGCTGGTCGGGACTTCTCTGGAATTCACCGTCTTGAGCCAACCGGACTCATTTGCCTCGACCGGAAGATGCAGCTTCTTCGCGGCCTCTTTGGATATGAACAGATCGGACGCCCCGGTATCCACGAGTGCACTCATCGTGGTACCTCCGATCTTCACGTCTACGAACATCATTCCTTTCGGTTCTTTGGCCTTCTTGGAAGCCTTGATCGTTCCAAGGATCCGCAATGATCCCAACCGCGCCTCCTCTCGCGGCTTGTCCTCCTTGCACAGGGCCGCCAACTTTCCTTTCTTCGGGCAATCCCGAGCCATATGAGGACCGTCACAAAAGAAGCACTTGTATGTGCGTACCTTGTGTTGGTATCTCCCGTTGCTCGACTCGGGTTGATTCCTATGAGGAGTTGGAGGCGGTCTGCCAGCATTTGGTCGAGGGAACCGGCCTCGATCTCCCCCACCATTGGCCTTTTCTCTCGGTCGGAAGTCGGGCTTGGCGGCGGTTGCCGGCCTATATTCAACAAGGGACTCGGCCACAGAAGTGGCTGTGGTGAGGTCCGTTGCATTGCACCGTTTGAGCTCCTGTTTGACCCAAGGTTTGAGTCCGCCCATGAACTGGTGGAACGCCTCCGTCTCGGTCATGGACGGGATTTGGAGCAGCAGCTCCGAGAACCGCTTCACATATTCGCGAACTCCGCCCTTCTGCTCTAGGCGCTTGAGTTCCCCTCGGGCTTCCTCCTCCGCATAAGCGGGATAGTAGGTTCGCCGAAATTCCTCGACAAACCGAGCCCATGTCGCGATAGGATCGCCATTCCTACCGTCCGAACGACGTCTCCACCACAGCAGCGCATCATCAGCTAAATACATGGCTGCGGTGTTCACCCGGATCACGTCGTCGGTCGTTCCCATGGTCTGGAAGTATCGTTCCATGTACCATAGGAAGTTGTCCACGTCCTTTGCCACCCGGGAGCCCTTGAACTCCTTTGGTTTGGGTGCATCGGCACGGGACTGCACGGTGATCACCCTGTTCACGCGCGCTGCTTCAAGCTCCACGAGCTTGCCCTTCATCTCCGCCATTTCCGCCCGCATGGCTGCCATCGCAGCTTCCCAAGTCTCATCCCGTTGCTGCAGCTCGTGCATGAACGATCCTTGCACCTCGACACGGAGCTCTCCCATGCCGGCTTGGAGCTCTTGCACTTCGGCCAAGATCTCCTCCCTACCGGCTTCCGCTCCTTCGACGGTCTGGTGCAGGTCGTCCACAAACGCCTGGACGTCCGTGACGGTCTCCTCTATGACCGTCAGACGGTTTTCCAGATCCCTCTTCGGATCCCTCGCACACGAGGCAGCACGGGCCTTTTTCGACCGGGTAGCCCTCCTGGCTGAACGCCCACGATCTTCACGCTCATCGCCTTGAACGACCGGAGCATCAGCACGATGATCAGCCATTTCGTTTGGAAATGATGGCTCTGATACCACTTGTCACGGGTCGATCAATTTCGGTCGATCAAACACCGCGCGGCCTTAGGATTAGTGATCCCAAGTCAGCCTTGCACACACACACGCTCGAACACAAGAACCGAATGGGCAAAGAGAGTGTATATTGCTTGTGAACGAACCGTTTACAAAGTGGGAGAGGGATCCCTATTTATACAAGAGTGGGTCGCATCTCGACCGTGGATCGTCCCTCCAATCCAACGGTTCATTTTGAATCCGTATAATCATTACAAGCTATACAACAGACTACTCGAAGGCTACTCGATGGTCTGCACCCGGCAGGCCCTTGGGAAGTCCATGGGTCGCGCGCGTCAGGCCTTGGGCAGATCATGGGCGTGCGTCAGAAGCAAGATCAGGGTTGCAGGTTGGTCTGACACGCGACCAGCTGAACCGTCACGGGCTACTCGAGCATCGCTCAGGGGTCGCCCAAGGGCCGTGCATGGGCCTTCCGCTCGTTCTGCTCATGGGTCGTTCGTGGGCTGCTTCCGGGCAGCCCTTTGTGCGTGACACGGTCCCTCACGGACGATCTTGGATCATGCTGGTCCGTGGGCCGTGTCACAAGCATATGACTACTGGCAGGATCAACCAGCATTCCTTCACGACGTCCGCCGAGCATGATCCGCGATGCCCGAGGCTTGCGCGATCAAGGACAAGGCAAGATCGTCATTCAGGTGAAGCGATAAACGCTTAACGATTAGGAACAAGGGCCAATGACCCCACTCCCATTATGAGAGTTCCGCATCCGAGAGAACGAGTAGGCACTCGTGGTCCGTCCGAACGATCGAATGAGACGACGTTCGTGGAACACGAGCCCCACTATCCGGTCCAACCGAGCATCCGAGAGGACGTCATGATGGAAGGGACTACCGAAGGCACACATTTCCGTCGCAATAGGTATGCAACACAGGAACCCACATCTTGCATCCGACGTTTAGCTCGCGGAGCAACAACTGATCGAAAGTGAGGGAAGCAGTTCGATGCACCAGCACGGAGCCTGCCTACGCACACATTCTTATCGTCTCTCACACGCCATCGCGTACACTGGAAACGAACCAAGCCGACTCATCCGTAAGCTCCTCAAGCACGAGGATCATCACAGAGTCATCGAACGAGGTCGCATCCGCACCGCTAGACGCGAGAACACCTATGTCTTGTTCGGGTCGTGGATCGATACAGCGCG
>JAOPUP010000173.1:77500-100200 GCA_026873135.1 Eucalyptus urophylla | reverse complement strand
TATGCTTTCGCAGTTGTTTTGTTTTTGGTAAAGGTAAGATTTGTATTGATTTTGCACAAAATACACAGGAAGCCTGGCACCAACAAAACAAACACTTAGGAGGACCAAAGTCGCGGGAGAGTGAAAGGGTGCCAAGCGCCAAAAAACTGGCAAGAACTAAGGAACACATAAAAGAAACAAAAGACTAAACTAGAACTAAAAACCCTCCATCATTGAAAGATAGACGGACTCAAGCCCCAGCTCTGCTGCAGTCTTCTATTCCTAGGGTTATCCACAACATTCTTCAGGGTCGACGATTTATCCTTGAAGGCCTTCTGGAGATGCATCTTCATCGCCGGGATGAAAAGAGTCTGATCACGGAAGATGATGTTGTTTCGCTCCTTCCAGATAATATAACAAAGAGCTCCAAAACTAAACCGGGCCATTACATCATAGAAGCTTTTGGTGGAGAAACGACCAGCCATCCATTCCAAGTTCTCACTCCACGGTTTGTTTTGCCAGGTAATATTAAACTTCGACGCCCAGTGGTCGGCAAGATTACCAGGGACGCGGCAGGCAAAAAATAAATGATCCACAGAGTCCGGCCTACTCGAACAGAATGGACAAGTGACAGAAGAAAGCCTACCAACCGAAGCGAGCAATACCTAGGTCGGCAACCTGTTGCGGGTTATAAGCCACAAGTGGGATTGATATCTCGGAGGCATATCTGAACTCCAAACAAAGGAAAACCAGGGGACAACATTTGCTTTGGGCCTGAGGAGATCCCACGCAGATGCTGTAGAGAAACGACCAGAGGGGTTGCGGATCCATTAGATCCGGTCTTCTCGATGGTTGAAGGTAGGAAGGGGATCCCACCAACCAGCAGTAATATTAACGACATACCAGCCCAACGGAGACGAGAAGGCTTCAGCTACAGAAGCAGTCCGGGGAATACCAGAACGATAAATGTTCTGGTTAGAGAAGACCTTATAGAGCGGTCCATTAGAATGCCACGGATCAAACCAAAAAGAAACAGACCGACCATTACCAATATCCCATCTGAAATGCGGCTGATAGAAGTCCCGCAACTGGAGAAGCGTTCTCCAGGCCCAGGAGCAAAAAGTCGGAATAGGGACCACCCAGAAGTTCTTGCAATTTAAAAAGGTGGAGTGAATCCACTTGCACCACAGGGATTCTTTATCCGAGAAGAGAATCCAAATGTGTTTGAGCATCGAGGCAATGTTATTCTCCTTTAATGACCTGATCCCAAGTCCACCTTCCTCCCTTGGTAAGCATACATCACTCCAGGAGACTTTAGCTCCCCCGGTGCCCATCATAGGTCCTTTCCACAGAAATTGACGAAAAATTCTTTCAATACGATCTAACACAGCACAAGGCAGGAAAAATACACTTGCCCAATACACTTGAATAGAGTGGAGAACCGACTTTATAAGCTGGATTCTACCGGCAAACGACAAAAATCTGTGTGTCCAAGATTGGACACGCGCTGTAATTGCATTTACCAAAGCCACACAGTCCGCTTTTGCTAATCTCGAAGAAATCACAGGGACTCCAAGGTACCGGAAGGGGAGGGTACCAACCTGGAATCCCAGCTTGTTGACGATGTCATTACGCAGGGTAGACGATCCACCGGAAAGATATACCTCACTTTTAGTCAGATTCGGCTCCAAACCGCTCCAACTAGAGAAGGAGTTAATGCCAGCTCTCAAAAGGTCTACCGAGGCAATGCTTGCTTCAGAAAATAACAGCACATCATCGGCAAAGAATAAGTGGGAGAGCTTGGTGGATTTACATCTCCAAAAAAACCGAAATAATGGATGACTTGTTTGGATATCCAGCAGACCAGTGAATACTTCCATTACTAGGGTGAAAATGTAGGGTGACATTGGATCTCCTTGACATATACCTCTCCCACTTCCGAAAAATCCATGAAGCTCACCATTCAAGGATATGGAAAATCTCGGAGATTTAATGCATATCATAATTCGGTCTATGAAAGTCTGGGGGAATCCGAACGCTTGCATACACACTTCAATGAATTCCCAACACACCGTGTCATATGCCTTCCGAAAGTCTACTTTGATAGCACATTTGGCCCGGTATGGGTCATGTTGGAAACCGCTGAAAAGCTCTTGGGCGAGCAAAATATTGTCACTTATATGCCTCCCCTTAACAAAAGCACCTTGGGGAGGACTAATGATACTAGGCAGCACATGAGACATCCGGTTTGCAATGAGTTTAGTAATGCATTTATAAATGGTGTTGCAGCAGGCAATTGGCCGAAAATCATGGCCAGTTGAAGCATTAGGGATTTTGGGCACTAAGGCAAGAATGGTAGTATTAATCTGTTTCAATAACTCGCCCGTTTCAAAGAAATCTCGCATTGCCAGTAATACCGAAGCACCAACAATATCCTAAGAGTGCTTGAAAAATTCAACGTTAAAACCATCAGGCCCGGGGGCTTTACCTACCGCAAGAGAGAAAAGAGTATCCTTGATTTCCATATCCGAAATAGGTCTAGACAGATAACATACCTGGTCTGCATTGAGCGAATGTTTAAGGACCGCCCGAATCTCTTCCCTCGATGGACAAGCCGAGGATCGGGAAGCAGCCAAAAGATTGCGGAAGTGATCAACAAATAACTTTTGAACTTCTGCCGGCTCGGAGGTCGTAACACTTCCGTTAGACAATGAGATGATTCTATTTTGAAGCTGCCTTCTGTTCACTACTTGGTGAAAGAACTTAGTATTTAGATCCCCCTCTTTCAACCATTGCACTCTAGACTTTTGACGATAGAACGATTCCTCTTGGAGCCTTAACACTGAAAAGGCTTGAATCTGCAGCTTTTCAGTCTCAGCAAGGGAAGGATTCATAGGATCAGCTTGAATAGCATCTTGAGTAACCTGAAGGATCCGTCTAGCTTCCGCAGTTCTGGCCGATAATTCCGAGAAGGAGTCCTTATTGAGTTGCTTGAGTCTGCATTTAAGGAGGCGAAGCTTGGCACATAAAATAAACATAAGCGACCCATAAATGGAGGAAGCCCACGCTTCCGAAACCAGATTGGTAAAGTCAGGGTGAGACATCCAATAATTGAAGAATTTAAACGGTTTGGACGACCTGGGGACAGGCATGATTTTAACCACCATCGGGGTGTGGTCCGAGATGCCAGGAGCTAAAAAGGAGGCTTCCGAGAAGGAAAACTCAGAGTTCCACTGGGCATTGACAAGGACCCTGTCAATTTTTCTTTGCTTACGATTGGACCCAGAAGAAGTAGCCCAAGTATACCTATATCCAGTGTACCGAAGATCATCCAAACCAGCCTGAACAAGGCAATCTCTCAACTCATCAAAAGCAGGAATCCAAGCATTAGAACTTCCAATCCTATCAGAGGGATCACGGATAGCATTGAAGTCACCAGCAATGATCCACGGCGAGGAAGAAAGCAAACCACTAGTTCGAGTGAGATCTTCCCACAGCAGCCGTCTCAAAACAAAGCTGTGTTCCGCATAAACAACCGAGAGAAAGAACGATTTTCCAGAAGCGAGCCACGTAAGGCTACCATGAATAGCTTGCACTGAGGAGGCATTAACCAAAAAAGCGACCTCCCGGGGGTTCCAACCCACCCAGATTCTCCCCTTATGAGAGTGATTATAATTATTAGACCAACTCCAACCCGGAAGTAAAACAGAGATAACTGTATTAAAAGCAGCATGGGAGATCTTCGTTTCGACAATTCCCACACAACAAAGATTGTTAGTCCTAACAAAAGTCCTGATTTCAGCCTGTCTAATGGGGTCCCCAAGGCCCCTAATATTCCATATACCGATAATCATAACAAAAAACAGGGGACAAGCGGGAGAGTTACCAACGTCTAGGGGGCTTCCTCCTATTCGTTCCTTTGCAAGAGGCGATAGAAGGGGTGTCCATAGAGCTCTCTTTTTGGCCAACCTTCGAGGGGGTGGCTACAGCAGGTATAGGATCTTCTTGATGGCTAGAGGGAGTGTCATGAGGGTCCTGGCTCACCGCAGGAACTATGTCTTCTTCCTCTTCACTACTGCTACTGACCGCACTTGCATCTTCCTCTGACTCCTCTGAGGATGGGATCAAAGTGGAGTCAGTATTCTGCATCACAAGGGCCTTAGACGGACCTGCATTTGCCATTTCCATCATGATTTGCTCATTCTGAGCATCAACTACCGAAGAGGACGGGACTAGTTCCGCAGCATTATTAGCTTTCAATGCTGAGATAGGCGGAGTGGAATTCATCTTTTGTCCCCGTTGATGATTCTTCTTCCTATTCAATACTTGTTTCCAACCCATAAGTTGATCCTGCTCCTCATTCCCAGGGGGAACAGCCGATTTTGCAGCACCAGATGGGGGCACCATAGATACAGGGGCTTGTTTGGGGATCTCTTCAGCCAAGCAATTATGGCCAAACACACAACACTTCATACAAGAATGCGGTCTCCATTCATACAAGACCTGAACAGAGAAAACCTTCTCATCCACCCATACCTCGACCTCCTCACACCTTTCCAGTTTTGCCGAGATTT
This sequence comes from Eucalyptus urophylla, assembly GCA_026873135.1. Classification (NCBI taxonomy): domain Eukaryota; kingdom Viridiplantae; phylum Streptophyta; class Magnoliopsida; order Myrtales; family Myrtaceae; genus Eucalyptus; species Eucalyptus urophylla. Next base: position 95,647 of record JAOPUP010000173.1, on the reverse strand, counting down.
CTACACACACTCGAGCAAATGACAGACGCTTCATTTTCTCAGTTAGAGGATCAACATACAAAGGCTTCCCTACTGCACTAGCAATCTCACTAATGCCCAGGGCTGACCAATACGCGAATGGTATATTTTTCAAACGAATCCAGACAGGGACCATCGACTGGAGCTCTTTTTTCAACTCCATATCCTTATGCCATTGTTTCAGGACTAGGGGAACTCTAGCCACAGTTACGTGACCTTCATCCAGCAACTTCATCCTGAATTCATTATCTGGGATAATAAAGAAGTAGAAACCATCATCATTAGCCAGAACTTCTGATAAATGGGTGCCCCAAGTCTGCTTCAAAGCCGTTTCTGTGATTCTAAACGGCACATTCTTTCCTACATAGTACCCAACCAGACAATTATTCCATTTTGGATCCCCTGCACTCCTAGCATTATCCGATAATCGCACAACAGACTTCTTTCCAACAGATACAGGGGGCGCAAAGTCTAGTTCATAGCCTTTCGCAGACAAACTTGCAACATTAGCCCATGACCGGGTCTGTGGGGCTTTGGATCTACCTCTGTTCAACATATCAAGACGCTTTCCTTCACGGCCTCGAGAGGCATTCCTAGCTCGACTGCGACTACGATTGGTAGTCTGCGGCCTGCCCTTTCCCAGCCCCATTGGATCAGAGGACGATGCCATCAATTCAGACAGAACGAAACAGAGAACTCGCACAGGCACCAGACCACAGATCACCAATTATACCACAAATAGGCCATAGCAAGATTATAAAGTGGGAAGTATATACCGTATTCACCTCCAGAAATCCCTACTAGCCGATGGTAGGGAACTTCGATTCAATTCGGGCAACAGAATCAAAGCAAACTCGCACCAGAACCCTACCCACGAACAAGAGATTCAATGATCCAGAGATTACCAGCTAAATCGCTTCGGTCAGTCTCTGAAGAGGATAAAGGCGCGCCTTCCCTCCAAAAATCACAGCTAACCGACGGCCAGATGAATCGCAACAGCTCGGACACCAGAAGCGGAACTAGGTCACACCAGAACCCTACTCGCGAACAATGAGATCCACAGATTCGAGCCAAACCAGACAAATCGCTTCGGTGAGGATTTGAGGAGGGTAGAGGCGAGCCTTCCCACCGAAAATCGCGCCTAACGGATGGCCGGATGGATCGCAGCAGCTCACAACACAGAATCGGAGCTACAGTGAAGCAGTCGCCCAGTAGAGAGCGTGCATGAACAGTACCCCGCGAATTCCGAAATAGCAAAATCCTATGCTTTCGCAGTTGTTTTTTTTTTTTGGTAAGGGTAATTAAATAGAAGAGAACGGCCAAGTACAAAAGAACGGATCCAAAAACCTACACTCTAAGATGAAGAGTGAAGGGGAACCGATGTAAGAAAGAACATGGAAAGAAAACAACTAGCAAGTCGGAGGGACAACATACAACAACCATGACCCTCCCGACTGAAAAACAAAGAACGAAGAACCACAAAGCGACCGGCTGGACAATCAGTGAGTAGAGAACACCCCCGGATTGAATCCCCAACATCTTTGCAATCTTCTATTCCTCGGAGACGGCGGAACCTTGGAAAAGGAGATAGCTTTGTCCCTGACCGCCTTGATAAGGTGGTTTTTAAGGGCAGGAATAGCTACCGCCTCACCTCGGAATATAGCAGCATTCCTCATCTTCCAAATCAGATGACATAAGGCTCCAAGTGAGAACCGAACCAACCTGTGATAGAAATCCTTGCCACTAAGGAACTTCGTAGCCCAGGTAATCAGATCCTTCCAGCTTCTGTTCCTCCAAGGGAGGTTGCACCTGGCGGCCCAAAAGAAGGCCAGAGGAGCCAAGGTGCGACATCCGAAGAAGAGATGATCAACAGAATCAGGAACTTCATTGCAATAAGTGCAAACACAATGCTCAATTCTGCCATAAGATAGAAGCATCGCCTGAGTAGGGAGGCGGTTTTTAGTTATAAGCCACAGGATGAATTGATATCGGGGCGCATGGGCATTATCCCAAATGAGAGAGGCCCATTGGACCGGATTCCTCTTAATTCTGATGGCTTCCCAGGCCGAGGCAACAGAGTAAACACCCGAAGGGTCGCAGCACCACATGAATTTGTCCTGTAAGGATGATAAAGACGGCAGAGCAATTGACCAACTATCCAGAAGAGATTTAAACACTTCCCCCATCGGAGTATAGAGATCAGCAACAACTGCAAAATCCGGAAGGCCTATAGAATCCCTAAACGATGAGGGAACAAAACCATCTAAAGGACCACATGGTAGCCAATAGTCATGCCATAACGAAACAGAAAAACCATTACCAACAGCCCACCTGAACGATGAGCGGAAGTAGGGTCTAAGCTGCAGAATCTTCTTCCACATCCAGGAGCAAGTCCCTGGCTTACCAGCAATCCAAAAATTTTTATTCTTCAGGAAAATGGAGTGGATCCATCGACACCATAGGGATTGTTTATCCGAGAACAGAATCCATATGTATTTGGCCATGGACGCCCTATTGCATTGCTTGATGTTCCGAATGCCGAGGCCCCCTTCCGCTTTTGGGCAACAGACATCCTCCCAAGACACCTTGGCACCACCCCGACCGAGAGGTGTTCCTTTCCATAGAAATTGCCTCATTATCCTCTCAACATCCTCTAGGACCGAAGAAGGAAGAGTGAACACACTTGTCCAAAAAGCTTGGATGGAGTGAAGGACAGATCTTATAAGCTGTAGCCTACCAGCAAAGGATAGGAATCTATGAGTCCAAGATTGGATTCTGGAAGTAATGCGATCTATCAGAGCAATACAATCCGATCGCTTCAATCTAGAAGAAATAATCGGGACACCAAGGTAGCGGACCGGTAGATGCCCCTCCTGGAAACCGAACGCCCAAAGGATTTTGTTCCTAATAGAAAGGTCCCCACCAGACAAGAAAATCTCACTCTTGTGCTTGTTAGGGAGTAAGCCACTCCAAGTGGAGAACAAATCCAGCCCTTTTTTCAGCAAAACAATCGACTTCCAGTCCGCTTGACAGAACAAGAATACATCGTCAGCGAAAAATAAATGGGACAACTGGATTGGCTTGCACCTCCAGAAGAATTTGAAATCCGGGCTGGAGGTGTGAGACATCAGAATACCCGAGAACACTTCCATGACCAAGGTGAAGAGGTATGGGGACATCGGATCGCCTTGCCTTATGCCTCTACCCCCCGGAAAAAAACCGTGAAGATCCCCATTAACAGAGATGGAGAAGCTCGGAGATCGAACACAGACCATGACAAGCTTTATAAATTGAGGGGGAAACCGAAACGCCTGCAGAACAAGCTCTAAGAAATCCCAATCAATAGTGTCGTAAGCCTTATGGAAGTCCACCTTGATTGCACATTTGGGCAAATAGGGAGATAGATGGAATCCCGCGAATAGTTCCTGAGCTAATAGGATATTATCCCTCATTCTCCTGCCCTTGACAAAAGCATTTTGGGATTGATCGATCAAACCCCCTAACACTCCAGCTATTCTATTTGCTAGGATCTTAGTGATCACCTTATAGATCGTATTACAGCATGCAATTGGTCTAAAATCCGTAACAGCAGTAGCATTAGGGACCTTCGGAACAAGAGCAAGGATAGTGGCATTTACCTCTTTTAATAGCAAGCCATTCTGGAAGAAGTCATGCACCGATTCAAGCACCGAAGAGCCAACAGAATCCCAGCAAGATTTGAAGAATTCAACAGGAAAACCATCAGGTCCGGGAGCCTTGCCTTTTGCCAACGAAAATAACGTGTTCTTGATTTCAGAGTCCGACACCGGAACGCCAAGAATACCCACTTGATCCTGAGACAATGGCTTGCGAACATAATGTCGCACCTCTTCAAGAGAAGGCCTAATCAGACCTTCTTTCAGGGATAACAGGTCAGAGAAATAATCAACAAACACCTGGGGAACCAAGAGAGGATCAGTAATGACGCTACCAGAGGGATCTTTAACTGAAAGGATTCGGTTTGATAGGTGCCTTCTCTTCATAGATTGATGGAAGAATTTCGTGTTCCTATCTCCCTCTTTGAGCCATTTAATTCTAGACTTCTGTCTATAGAACGATTCCTCATGGGATCTCAGCTCAACATATACGCGGCGACTCTCCATTTCTTGTTGAGTAAACTCAGAGCTTGCTGGGTCCGCTTGTAACTGAATCTGGGCAGTTGCCAGAGCTTCTCTAGCCTCAGCAACCTTGGCAGTAATGTCGGAAAAAGCATCACGGTTGAGAGATTTGAGGAGAAACTTCACCCTTTTGAGTCTCGAGACCAATTGGAACATAGGGACACCTAAGAAAGGAGTATTCCAGGCCTGCTGGACGGTGGTCTTAAAATCAGGGTGATGGGTCCAAAAATCGAAAAACTTAAACGGCTTCCTCCTAATAGGAGGTTGTTCCACTCTAACAGTCATAGGGCAATGATCTGAGATTCCAGGATTTAGGAAATTCACCTCAGAGTAAGAGAAGTGGAGATACCACTCACCATTGACGAGAACACGGTCAATTTTCCTCATTTTCCTTGCCTCCCCAGAAGATGTGGACCACGTGAAACGGCAGCCAACATGCCTGAGGTCTACCAACTCCGCACGGGACAAGCACTGGGGAAATTCGTCAAAACAGGGAATCCAATTCATGGAACCGCCAATACGGTCAGAAGGATCCTTGATTGCGTTGAAATCGCCAGCCACCAGCCAAGGAGAGTGCCGGAAGGTATCACTGTGAAAACACAAATCTTCCCAAAGAGGCCGACGCCGAGAGAACGTGTGCTCCCCATATACAACAGACACATAACAGCAAATACCAGAACTATTGAACTTAAGCCTGCCATGCAACACTTGGTCACTAATTGAAACAGCAGAGTAAGAAACCAAGTTTGGGTTCCAACCAACCCAGATTCTGCCGCGCGGCGAGAACTCGTAGTTCGAGAGCCAATTCCACCCCCTAATAAGGTTGGAAGAGACAGATTCAAAAAGATCCTCAGGCACCTTAGTTTCAAAGAGGCCAATGAAACACAGATTGTTGACGAGGGCAAACCGCCTGATTTCAGCCCGCCTAAGGGGATCCAAAATGCCTCTAATATTCCAAAAGCCGATTATCATCCAAAAAACTAGAAACAGAACAGAATTACCTCTTTTTAGAGGTCCTCTTCCCCATAGCTGAAGCTTTAGGGACTACAGCAGGAGGGGGGTCAGGAAGGAGGCACGGACTCTAATCCTGGGAGGTAGGAATCCTAACAGGAGGCTTCCTTTTCACGGTAGAATTTACTGCAGATTGAACTTCATCATCACTATGGCCGCCACAGATGCTAGAATTCGATATATCCTCAGAACTTTCAGATAGATCCAGAGGAATAGGGTCTCCTTCACACAAAGGTTGAGGAGATTCGGTATGATTCTCCTCTAATTGAACATCCCTGCGCTTCAAAACTTGGCCTTCATCAGTGGGAGGGGATAGGCCAAACGAGACAGCTGCAGCAGCAGCAACAGTAGCAGCAGCAGCTTGTTTTGCTGCTTTCTTTTTCTTCCTTTTATTTCTGCGCTTAACCAATTTCCATTCCAAGTCTCCTGATACGGATTCAGATTCAGCAATGGAGAGATTGGCCGGATTAGGCACAGAGGATTCGTGAAGGATCCCCATGTTCCTTCTCGGTGAGCTCGGCTCTCCTGAATGCTCGGATCTGATGCAACCGTGCGGACCCAGGGGAACAACATTCGTGTCCTCCTTTCCTGAAGTATACTGAGTGGCCACCCCTTTGCCCTTCTCCAACAGGGGGGCCTCAACCCTAGATGGGATTTGGTTGGGTTCGGCGTCAACATTCACATCAGCTGATCGGGTAGGAATAGATTCCTTGACAGCAACAGTACAGTCATGGCCGAAAATTTCACACTTCCTGCATGCAAGAGGCCTCCATTCATATTCAACATCCACAACAACCAGTTCCCCCTTAAGTTCCAGTTGTATAAACTCATGGATGGGTTGCTGAACTGTGATTTCAACACACACTCGAGCAAACGTAAGCATGGCCAATTGTTCCGTCCTCTGGTCCACATAAAGCGGCTTCCCGAGGGCATTAGCTACCTTGCTGATAGAATGAGCAGACCAGAAGGAGCAAGGAAGATTCCTCAACCTCACCCAGACTGGCACCGATTGGAGGGATTCTTTGTTCAGCTCAATCCCCGGCTTCCATTGCTGCAACATCAGGGGAATTCTAGCCACCGTAACATTCCCCCCCTCTAGGATTATCCTCCTAAATTCCGGGTCAGCAATCCGCAGTAAAAACAATCCCCTACCGTTGGACATTACTTCCTGCAAAGCAGGTCCCCATGCTCTCTTGAGCGACTCATTAACGACCTTGAACGGGAGCTTCTTTCCCATAAAACACCCCACCAAGCAATCGAACAACTTCGGATCAGCAGCCTCTAGGTCCGAATCATCCATGTGAATAATAGGGTTAATGTCGTACTGCATAGGGGTATGTTCAAGCTCATAACCCCTAGCAGCACCACTCGCAACAGCTGCCCAGGTGCGGACAGGAGGCTTGATCGAGACACCCCTAGAGGAATTCCTCTTCGATCTAGACCGACCCCTACTAATTCCACGACTCCGCGCAGGGCCGGACTGCTGTCGCAACTGCTGTCGCGAGCCCGCAACTCCAGACGCAGGAATCGGTGGTTTTCGGGATTGATCATTCCGCGGAATAGCATTAGCATTAGCCGATGGACCAGCCATTATAGGAGGGGAATGCGTTCGCTTACTCGGCCCCTCATCACCTGAGCGACCCCGAACAGCCCCCGACTCCATACCAGCAAAATCGCGCAGCAGACAAAGCGAAACCCTAATCCATCGCACCGCAAGAAATCCCTGAAGAGAGAACGTACCAGGCTACAATGCTGCAGGGTTTGAAGAGCTGGAAGAGGCGCTCCTTGGCGCGGAAGAACGGCCCCAACCGACGGCCACCTCTCGCGGGATCACCAGCGAACGGGAGCGCAGGAACAGTGCGGAATTCGCCCGGTTAAGAGCATTCCGTGAACAGTGTACCAAGATTTGTAAAATGGCCAAACCCATGCTTTCGCAGTTGTTTTTTTTTGGTAAAGTTGTTCGTCTTTCATAAATCCAAGAATTTCACCTCTAACTATGAAATACGAATGCCCCCCAATTGTGTTAATCATTACTCCGATCTCGAAAGCCAACATAATAGGACCAGAATCCTATGATGTTATCCCATGCTAATGTATACAGAGCGTAGGTTTGCTTTGAGTACTCTAATTTCTTCAAAGTAATAACACAGGAGGCACGACTCGGCCAATCAAGGCTAGGAGCGTATTGCCAGAAGGGACGAGCCAATCGGTGCACATCGTGAGGTGGATTAGTCGACCCAACCCCCAAGGTCCAACTACGAGTTTTTTTAACTCAACAACTTAAACATACACTATTGGAGCTGGAATTACCGCGGCTATTAGCATTAGACTTGCTCTCCAATGGATCCTCATTAAGAGATTTAATTGTACTCATTCCAATTACCATACTCAAAGAGCCCGATAGTGTTATTTATTGTCACTACCTCCCCGTGTTAGGATTGGTAATTTGCGTGTTTGCTGCATTCCTTGGATGTGGTAGCCGTTTCTTAAGCTCAATCTCCGGAATCGAACCCTAATTCTCCGTCACCCGTCACCACCATAGTAGGCCACTATCCTACCATCGAAAGTTGATAGGGCAGAAATTTGAATGATGCGTCCGGACGATGGCCGTGCGATCCGTCAAGTTATCATGAATCATCAGAGCAACGGCAAAAGCGTCGACCTTTTATCTAATAAATGCATCCCTTCCAAAAGTCGGGGTTTGGTGAACGTATTAGCTCTAGAATTACTACGGTTATCCGAGTAGCAAATACCATCAAACAAACTATAACTGATTTAATGAGCCATTCGCAGTTTCACAGTCTGAATTAGTTCATACTTACACATGCATGGCTTAATCTTTGAGACAAGCATATGACTACTGGCAGGATCAACCAGGTAGCATTCCTTCACGACGTCCGCCAAGCATGATCCGCCGCGATGCCCGAGGGCTTCGCGCGCTCAACGACAAGGCAAGATCGTCATTCAGGTGAAGCGATAAACGCTTAACGATTAGGGAACAAGGGCCAATGACCCCACTCCCATTACGAGAGTTCCGCATCCGAGAGAACGAGTAGGCACTCGTGGTCCGTCCGAACGATCAAATGAGACGACGTTCGTGGAACACGAGCCCCACTATCCGGTCCAACCGAGCATCCAAGAGGACGTCGTGATGGAAGGGACTACCGAAGGCACACATTTCCGTCGCAATAGGTATGCAACACAGGAACCCACATCTTGCATCCGACGTTTAGCTCGCGGAGCAACAACTGATCGAAAGTGAGGGAAGCAGTTCGATGCACCAGCACGGAGCCTGCCTACGCACACATTCTTATCGTCTCTCACACGCCATCGCGTACACTGGAAACGAACCAAGCCGACTCATCCGTAAGCTCCTCAAGCACGAGGACTCGAGGATCACACGGAGTCATCGAACGAGGTCGCATCCGCACCGCTAGACGCGAGAACACCTATGTCTTGTTCGGGTCGTGGATCGATACAGCACGTGGCTCGTTCATTCATGCCCGAGGCACGATCTCGTCTTACCGAAGGGACTCATAGATTCGTCAATTCCCAAGTAACTCGGTCATCGATTCATCCTCTATGGCCGCTTGGCTCGAAAACGACCCATGCGCTCGGCCATGATGCCTGCGTGAGGGGAGCCACGCGATGCATCCATCTTTGTCTAGGGGTGCTCTTTTCGATCGATCGGAACCTATTTTGAGGATCATTGAACGTTGTTATGACTCATTCTTGACTCATTTCTGTGCCAGTGACATGATTCATGCATCGCGCAACGATCGCCCGAAAACTGCCCGTGGCCTCTGACAACCACTACCCCCCTAAAGAGCCTTATGAGCATTTTTGCCCCCACCAGGAGTAGACATTCACCATGTTTGAGTAGGCACCACCCCTCTGAAAAATTGTAGAAATTGAATTTTGATGAGATTTTTGGCAGAGATTCTTAGAAAAATTTGATCTAAATAATGGAAAAGTCAGAAAAAAATTTTGACGACCGAAAATGTTTTTTTTTATTTTTGGTATTTAAAAAATTGAGAAATTCCGGAAAATTAGAAAAAAATATTTGGGACGTGGGAAAACCATTGGGGAGGCTATTTTATGACACACAAAAAATTTAGGAAGAAGAATGGATTCAATCGGACAAGAAATGATCGGTGAAGTTGCAACCGGACCATGGTCGGTCGGCCCCGATCGATCCCGGTCGAGCGGGATCGATCCACGATCGATCCGCATGGTGCAGGGATCGATCCCGCTCGACAGGGAACGATCCATGATCATCCATGCACCGATCGGATCGATCCACATGGCCGAGGCGGTCGGCCACGACCGATCCCGGTCGAGCGGGATCGATCCGCGATCGATCCGCATGGTGCAGGGATCGACCCCCGCTCGACCGGGACCGATCCATGATCGATCCATGCACCGATCGGATCGATCCACACGGCCGAGGCCCTCGACCACGATCGATCCGGACGGCGCATGGGTCGATCCACACGACCGAGGCCCTCGACTACGATCGATCCCGCTCGATCCGCACGGCCGAGGCCCTCGACCGGGACCGATCACGCTCGACCGGGGATCGATCCGCACGGTGCAGGGACTGATCCCGCTCGACTGGGATCGATCCACACAGTGCAGGGACCGATCCCGCTCGACCGGGATCGACCGGGGATCGATCCACGATCGATCCGCACGGTGCATGGATCGATCCGATCGATCCAAGGTCGATCCGCACGGTGCAGGGACCGATCCCGCACGACCGGGGATCGACTCACGATTGATCCGCACGCTGCAAGGGTCGATCCATGATCGATCCCCGCGGCCGAGGCCCCCGAATATGACCGATCCTTGCTCGACCAAGATCGATCCACGATCGATCGTCCCCGACCAAACGGTAGTCCTGACCACACGGTAGTCACATGCTTGTCTCAAAGATTAAGCCATCCACACGGCCAAGGCCCTCGACCGGGATCGATCCACAATCGATCCGGGTGATGCATGGGTCGACCGAGATGGATCCGCACGGCGCATGGATCGATCCACACGACCGAGGCCCTCGACCACGATCGATCCCGCTCGATCCGCACGGCCGAGGCCCTCGACCGGGACCGATCACGCTCGACCGGGGATCGATTCGCACGGTGCAGGGACCGATCCCGCTCGACCGGGATAGACCGGGGATCGATCCACGATCGATCCACACGGTGCAGGGACCGATCCCGCACGACCGGGGATCGACCCACGATTGATTCGCACGCTGCAAGGGTCGATTCACGATCGATCCCCGCGGCCGAGGCCCCCGACCATGACCGATCCCTGCTCAACCAAGATCGATCCACGATCGATCGTGCCCGACCACACGGTAGTGACATGCTTGTGTCACGGGCCGAGAGTTTCCTTGGCCTCGGAAATGACCCGCGGGCGCCTAGCGAGCGGAATTCGCCAGGCCAGCCCTTTCTTTAGCTGTTCCACGAACGATACGGTGAATGATTCTTCGTGCAAGATCCTACCACGCCCAGCTCCGCTCGGGCGTCTGGTCCATCGAGTAAGGCAGCAGTTCTCTTTAGTCACAACAACTGGTTTCGGCCTGCCATGGCCTCGTCAGGAGAGCGGCATCAGCTCCCGACCAGTTTGTGCACGGGAGGCCTACCCCGTCTTCAGAGCTCCTAAGTAATATAATCCTTCTATCCTTGAACTCCTAGCACCAACCGTCCTGACGCCACTCCCACGGACCAGTTGTGTTCTACCCCTTCTGCCTCATACTCTTCACCAGATAACCCCAAGCGTCACTCACAAGTGTCACGAGTACGGGAGGATTCACGGACCGTGACATTCTCCCCCACTCAATTCGCAACGCCCTCGTTGCGATCTGTTCTGTCGCTTCCTTGCGTAAATTAACCATTGATGTGCCACTTTTGGGAATTCACATCGAACGGTCACGCTCGCCCAACAAAACAGGTTTTGCTCCATTGGTGGCCTCTTTTGATCTCAACTGCTCGGCCTTTCGGTCACCTGCGCTTTCCGGCAAGTGTGGCATTTTTCGCCAACCGCATCTTTTGGCAGCACCATTTCAGCCTAATCAGCATCTTGACCCCAGCAGACCAATGGAGGTTCTTTTCTTGTTGAAAACGTGACAGTAGACCTCTTCTTCGAATTCACCGATCGATCCAGGAACGTTATCCCTATTCAGCGAGGGTTCGGTTCTTCTCGAACTCCCTATCGGCTCGGCGGTAAACCGACTCGTCCCAGTACACATTGTTATCCTAGGAGCAGAGAGCATGGCTACGTTCGAGCATCTTTTGCCCCGGCCATTCACTTTCCGCTGCGCTAGGACCGGACCGGGCACTCATCAGTTCGACGCACTAAAGCGAGAAGCTCGATTCTCCGACTCGCTCACTCGCTTACTGGAGGGATTCCGGCTCTGATACCACTTGTCACGGGCCGATCGATCAACTCTCGATCAACTCTCGATTCACCCGTGCGGCCTTAAGGTTTTACCCCTAAGCAGCCTTTCTCACTCGACTCACAACGAACTTCTAGAGAGATAAACACTTGATGAGAGAGAAGCTCTGGATTTTCATATATGTTGTGAATGAATTACAATGAGGGAGGACACCCCTTTATATACAAGTATAAGGCAAACCCTACCCGTAGATCTCCCTTAGATCTAACGGTGGAGATTGCACCTCCCCATCTACCAACCACTTGCATTCATAGCCAACTACCAGCTATTCGCATTTATAACGTATGCGTACAAATACGGTATCACCCGCCCCTAGGAGAATACTGTACATCTCGGGAACATAGGTCGAGGGTCATCACGTGTCACGCCCGTGCCATGGAAACCTCTTGGACATGCTAACTTTCGGGCCGTGACATTCTCCCCCACCTAATCAGGCGACGCCCTCGTCGCGTCTTCGGCATGGAAATCTTCTATCTCTTTCTTGAACTGCCAAAGACTCTCCTCGGGCTCCCAACTGGCTTCGCTCTCCGGAAGACCCTTCCATCGGATCATATACTCGCGCTTGGGCGCACAATACCTCTTTCGTATGACTCGGTCCGCCAAGATGGTCTCAACTTCCCGATCATACGAGGTCTTTGCCCCGAGCGGTGCTCGATGAGACTCTCCTCGATCCGGGTCTTCCTCATCAATTTGGAAGAGTTTGAGCATACTTACGTGGAACACCGGATGTACTTTTAGCTTTGGCGGTAGCTCCAGTTTGTATGCGACTCTTCCAACCCGTTGTAGCACTCGAAATGGCCCCTCGTAGCGACGGATCAACCCCTTGTGTACGTCCTTGTATCGAAGAACCACGTGCAGCTTGGCCAGCACTTGGTCTCCAACTTGGAACTCCACATGCCGTCGCTTCTTGTCCGCCCATTTCTTCATGCGCTTGGAGGCTTTGTGTAGACACGCCCGGGCCAAGTCCGCCTCTTCTTGCATATTCTTGGCGAACTTGTACGCGGGCGGGCTACTCCCCCGGTAACCCGAAGCAATAGTGCTCGGGGTGTTCGGTTGTTGCCCAGTTGCAACCTCGAACGGACTCTGGCCAGTCGACTCACTCCGCTGCAAGTTGTAGGAGAACTGGGCTACGTCGATCAACTTCGCCCAATCCACTTGCGTCGTGCTTACGTGGTGCCGGAGGTAGATCTCTAAGAGTGCATTGACCCGCTCCGTCTGACCGTCGGTTTGGGGATGCAGACTCGTTGACATGTTCAGCTCCGACCCCAGCAACTTGAACAATTCGGAGCAGAAGCGCCCCGTGAAGCGGGGATCCCGATCGCTCACGATCGTTCTTGGCACTCCCCAGTACTTCACTACATGCTTCATGAACAATTTGGCCGCTTCTTCGGCCGGGCAATCCTTTGTCGCAGGCACAAAGGTTGCATACTTCGAAAACCGGTCGACCACCACCATTAGAGTCCGGCACCCTTCGGACTTCGGTAGGTTGACGATGAAGTCCATGGAAATGCTTTCCCATGGACGAGTTGGGACGGGAAGTGGCTCCAGCAAGCCTGGCGACGATCGTTGCTCCAGCTTGTCTTGTTGGCAAACCAGACAAGTCTTCACATACGCCTCCACGTCGTCACGCATTTGGGGCCAATAGTACCAATCTTCGACGAGGGCCAACGTGCGGTGGATCCCAGGATGACCCGCCGACTTCGAGTCGTGGCACTCGCGCAAGATTTCCTTCCTCAGCTTCCCATGGAAGGGCACGTAAAGTCGCCTTCCCTTGGTGTAAAGGAGCTCGTCCTCACACCAGAATTGTCGGGTCTTACCTTCCTTGGCGTACCCGATGAGAGCTTGGGCTCTTGGATCATGCTCCAGCCCTTCTTTGATGCGGTCGACCCAAGGGCAGCTTGGTCGACTCACCGTGTGGCTCATCAGCTCCGTCCTTCGACTCAATGCGTCTGCTACAGAGTTGGCCTTCCCCGGCTTGTACTCCAGCGCGTAGTCGAATTCCGCCAGAAAATCCTGCCACCGAGCTTGCTTCGGACTCAACTTCTTTTGGGTCTTGTTGGCAAACCAGACAAGTCTTCACATACGCCTCCACGTCGTCACGCATTTGGGGCCAATAGTACCAATCTTCGACGAGGGCCAACGTGCGGTGGATCCCAGGATGACCCGCCGACTTCGAGTCGTGGCACTCGCGCAAGATTTCCTTCCTCAGCTTCCCATGGAAGGGCACGTAAAGTCGCCTTCCCTTGGTGTAAAGGAGCTCGTCCTCACACCAGAATTGTCGGGTCTTACCTTCCTTGGCGTACCCGATGAGAGCTTGGGCTCTTGGATCATGCTCCAGCCCTTCTTTGATGCGGTCGACCCAAGGGCAGCTTGGTCGACTCACCGTGTGGCTCATCAGCTCCGTCCTTCGACTCAATGCGTCTGCTACAGAGTTGGCCTTCCCCGGCTTGTACTCCAGCGCGTAGTCGAATTCCGCCAGAAAATCCTGCCACCGAGCTTGCTTCGGACTCAACTTCTTTTGGGTCTGAAAGTAACTCGTGGCCACGTTGTCCGTCTTCACGACGAACTTCGATCCCAGGATGTAATGTCTCCACGTCCGAAGGCAGTGCACCACCGCGGTCATCTCCTTCTCTTGGACGGTGTACCGACGCTCCGTGTCGTTCAGCTTTCGGGACTCGAACGCCATCGGATGTCCATCCTGCATAAGAACACCACCGATCACATAATCTGATGCATCGGTCTCTACCTCGTAAGGTTTGGTGTGGTCGGGCAACGCCAACACCGGCTCCTCGGTCATGGCGGTCTTCAATCGGTCGAAGGCTCTTTGGCATCGATCCGTCCACTCCCACGCCCTCTCTTTCTTTAGCAGGTCCGTGAGTGGCACGGTGATGCTTGAGTAGCTCCGGATGAACCGTCGGTAGTAGTTGGTGAGGCCCAAGAATGACCTCAACGCAGGTACCTTCGTCGGCGGCTCCCATTCGACGATCGATTGAATCTTCGCCTTGTCCATCCGCACACGTCCACCCCCGACGATGTGCCCCAAGAACGGAACTTCTTCTTGGGCGAAGGCACACTTCTCGCGCTTGACGAACAGCTCGTTCTCGCGCAAGGTTTGGAAGACCTGCCTTATGTGCTCGACATGTTCTTCCAACGTTCGGCTATATATCACGATATCATCTAGGTAAACCACTACAAACCTATCTAGGAAAGGGTGGAGTACCTTGTTCATCATCGTGCAGAAGGTGGCCGGAGCGTTGGTCAAGCCAAACGGCATAACCAGGAATTCATAAGATCCGTACCGTGTCACGCAGGCTGTCTTCGGTTCATCCCCCTCGGCGATCTGAACTTGGTAGTAACCCGATCGGAGATCCAGCTTGGTGAACCATTTAGCGCCCCCAAGTTGATCAAAGAGATCCGCAATGAGCGGGATCGGATACTTGTTCTTCACGGTCAGCTTGTTCAGCGCCCGGTAGTCGATGCACATCCGGAGTGACCCATCGTGCTTCTTTTGGAATCGGACCGGCGCACCGAACGGGGCCTTTGATGGTCGTATGTAGCCCGCGTCGAGCAGCTCCTTGAGTTGCCTCCTCAACTCTTCTAACTCAGGTGGCACCATACGGTAAGGCGCCATGGCCGGCGGTCGAGCGTCAGGCACAAGCTCGATCCGGTGATCCACCTCCCTCTTGGGTGGCAGCTTCTTCGGCAGCTCCGAAGGCATGACATCCTTGAACGTGTTGAGGACTCGGGTTGCTTCCGTCGGGACTTCCTTCCCTTCACCCTTATCGTCCTCGATCTTCAAGGTCGCCAGGAAGGTCACCTCTCCCTTCCTTGCTCCTTTGGTGAGTTGTATAGCCGAGATCATCTTTCGATCACGCTCCGACTCACGATGGACCGGAATCATGCATTGGCTACTCTTTTCCAACACGCATATACATTCCGCAAAGGGAACTACAACAGCTTGGATCCTATCTAGGAATTTAATTCCAATGACAATATCGTAGTCATCAAGTGGAATTACCTCTAGAGTCTCCTTGCCTCTCCATGAGCCGAGTTGTAGCTCCACGTCCCTTGCAACCCCGATCACAGGGACTTCCTTTGAGTTCACGGTCTTGAGCCAGCTGGCTCCCTTCTCAACCCGTAGGTTGAGCTTCTTCGCGGCTTCTTCCGAGATGAAGATGTCGGATGCTCCCGTGTCCACGAGTGCACTCATCGTGGTCACTCCGATCTTCACGTCCGCGAACATCAAGCCTTTAGGCTCCTTCGCCCTTTTGGTCTTGATCGTGCTAAGGAGTCGCAGCGATCCCAACCGTGCTTCCTCCCTAGGCTCGTCCTCTTTGCAAAGAGCGGCCAACTTGGCTTTGTTCGGGCAATCCCGCGCCATGTGTGGGCCGTCGCAGAAGAAGCAGCTATATGAACGTACCTTCCTTTGCCCACCTCCATTTTGTCCAGCATTAGCCCGGTGAGGATGAGGACCATTCGGCGGTCTAGCTCCAGTCGGACGATTGTTGAATCTACCCCGATCTCCCCCACCAGTGCCTTTGTCCCTTGGACGGGTGTCCGGTCGGGATGTGGAAGGCGACGCCTTGTACTCCACGAGCGACTCAGCTACGGTCATGGACGTAGTGAGATCTCCCACGTTGTACCGCTTCAACTCTTGCTTCGTCCATGGCTTGAGACCACCCATGAACTGGTGAAACGCTTCAACTTCGTTCATCGAGGGGATTTGGAGTAGCAACTCCGAGAACCGCTTGATGTAGTCGCGCACACCGCTCTTCTGCTCGAGACGCTTCAGCTCGTCACGAGCTTCCTCCTCCGCATAAGCGGGAAAGTAGTTCCGTCAGAACTCTTCGACGAAACCTACCCAGGTCGCGATAAGATTCCCGCACCTATCGTCCGACCGACGACGCCACCACAATAAAGCACTATCCGCTAAGTACATGGATGCAGTGTTTACCCGTGTTTGGTCATCGTTGATTCCCATGGCCTGCAAGTATCGCTCCATGTACCACAGAAAGTTGTCCACGTCTTTGGCCACCCGCGAGCCCCGGAATTCTTTTGGCTTCGGCGTGTCCACTCGTGGACCTTGCACCGTGATGACACCGTTCACGCGTGCAGCTTGTGCCTCGGCGAGCTTACCCGTAAGCTCAGCAATCTCCGCGCGCATGGCCGCCATTGCAGCTTCCAAGGGTTCGTACCTTTGTGTGAGTTCTTCCTGTAGGGTCCCCAGCAACTCATGGCGGAGTTCTCCCATGCTGATCTTGAGCTCTTGCACTTCCGCAAACAGCTCCTCCCTTCCGGCGTCAACTCCGTCCACGGTCTGGGTCAGGTCATCAACCGATCCTTGGACATCAGAGACGAACAGCTCTAGCTTCGCCATCCGTTGTGCAAGATCCCCCATAGGCTCTTTTGAACCACCACGGGCTTTCTTCCCTCGGCCACCGCCCTTCTCGGCGTTCCGCCCACGATCAGCGCCGTCTTCACCCAGGACCAACGCCTCATCAGATCGTGGATCAGCCATTGCACTTGCGCTTGGATCGCAAATCAGCTCTGATACCAGTTGTCACGGGCCGAGAGTTTCCTTGGCCTCGGAAACGACCCGTGGGCGCCTAGCGAGTGGAATTCGCCAGGCCAGCCCTTTCTTTAGCTGTTCCACGAACGATACGGTGAATGATTCTTCGTGCAAGATCCTACCACGCCCAGCTCCGCTCGGGCGTCTGGTCCATCGAGTAAGGCAGCAGTTCTCTTTAGTCACAACAACTGGTTTCGGCCTGCCATGGCCTCGTCAGGAGAGCGGCATCAGCTCCCGACCAGTTTGTGCACGGGAGGCCTACCCCGTCTTCAGAGCTCCTAAGTAATATAATCCTTCTATCCTTGAACTCCTAGCACCAACCGTCCTGACGCCACTCCCACGGACCAGTTGTGTTCTACCCCTTCTGCCTCATACTCTTCACCAGATAACCCCAAGCGTCACTCACAAGTGTCACGAGTACGGGAGGATTCACGGACCGTGACACTTGCCTCAAAGATTAAGCCATCCACACGGTCAAGGCCCTCGACCGGGATCGATCCACGATCGATCCCGGTGATGCATGGGTCGACCGAGATGGATCCGCACGGCGCATGGATCGATTTTTCAACTGTATCCAAGGTCCTCTACCACAATCCATCACGAGGCTCGACTAGAATGTCAGAGGTGAAATTCTTGGATTTATGAAAGACGAACAACTTACCAAAATTTCTTTACGAAAAAAAACAACTTACCAAAATTTTTGGTGCCATTTTACTTTTCACCGGAAAAAAAACAACTTACCAAAAATTTCCGCAGTTGTTTTTTTTTATTTTTTTTGGTATCCAACTTAAGTCTCGGCAGCTAGTTCGTCCCTCAACAATCCAAGAATTTCACGATCGATTCGCATGGTGAGGGGAAGTCCCGAGGATTGAAGGATCGATGCACACGGTGCGGGGATGGGTTGGCATTCACGGTGCGGGGATTTGCAC
>JAOPUP010000173.1:0-75000 GCA_026873135.1 Eucalyptus urophylla | reverse complement strand
CTTGGAGCTCTCGATTAGTGGCGTGGCTCAAAAGCCGCGTCCTACCTATTTAAAGTTTGAGAATAGGTCGAGGCGTTGCGCCCGATGCCTCTAATCATTGGCTTTACCCGATAGAACTCGTTCTTGAGCTCCAGTATCTGAGGGAAACTTCGGAGGGAACCGGCTACTAGGCGGTTCGATTAGTCTTTCGCCCCTATACCCAAGTCGACGACGATTTGCACGTCGGTTCGCGCGGGCCTCCACCGAGTTTCCTGCCGCCTTCGGGCATAGTTCACCATCTTTCGGGTCGACAGCATGCTCTCACTCGAACCCTTCTCGAAAGATCAAGGTCGGTCGGTGCACCCAAAAGGGATCCTGTCGGCTTCCTTCGCCTTACGGGTTTGCCACCCATTGACTCGCACACATGAGACTCCTTGGTCCGTGTTTCAAGACGGGCCGAATGGAAACCCAGCCGATGCGGAGCACGCAGATGCAAGCACGCCGTGGCGCGTGCTGCATTCCACAATCGCGGCGTTTCCACGGGCGTATCGAAGGCCGGGCTTGGGCCGCCACGCAATCCGGTCCATGCCTCGATCGATCGGCGGACCTCTCACCGTTCCACATCCGGCCGAGGCACATCGCCGGCCCCATCCGCTTCCCTCCCGACAATTTCAAGCACTCTTTTGACTCTCTTTTCAAAGTCCTTTTCATCTTTCCCTCGCGGTACTTGTTTGCTATCGGTCTCTCGCCCATATTTAGCCTTGGACGGAATTTACCGCCCGATTAGGGCTGCATTCCCAAACAACCCGACTCGCCGACAGTGCCTCGTGGTGCGACAGGGTCCGGACACGACGGGGCTCTCACCCTCTCTGGCGCCCCCTTCCAGGGAACTTGGGCCCGGTCCGTCGCTGAGGACGCTTCTCCAGACTACAATACGAACGCCGAGGGCGATCGATTCTCATGCTGGGCTCTTCCCGGTTCGCTCGACGTTACTAGGGGAATTCTTGTTAGTTTTTTTCTCCGCTTATTGATATGCTTAAACTCAGCGGGTAGCCCCGCTTGACCTGGGGTTGCGTTGGTAAGGAGCAGATTCGCGGAGCGTGCGATGAGCGGCACGCGCGACATTGATCATTGGGGTCTAATCAACCACC
The DNA here is from genome assembly GCA_026873135.1 of Eucalyptus urophylla. Classification (NCBI taxonomy): domain Eukaryota; kingdom Viridiplantae; phylum Streptophyta; class Magnoliopsida; order Myrtales; family Myrtaceae; genus Eucalyptus; species Eucalyptus urophylla. The sequence continues at coordinate 73,870 of JAOPUP010000173.1, read as the reverse complement.
GAATGTCGTGGTGCTGATCGCTCCGACGCTCGATTTTGGGCCAACCGGGACGTGGTCGTCGTGGGAGGCCATCGTACGCGCCCGAGTCCCGCTCGCCCCGTTGAAAGGGCGGAGGGGATTAGGGGCAACGCCATGTGTGACACCCAGGCAAACGTGCCCTCGACCCGAAGGTTTCGGGCGCAACTTGCGTTCAAAGACTCGATGGTTCACGGGATTCTGCAATTCACACCAAGTATCGCAGTTCGCTACGTTCTTCATCGATGTGAGAGCCGAGATATCCGTTGCCGAGAGTCGTTATGAGTAATATGAGATTGCATGGCATCCCGCGCGCGCACCGTGTATGGGGCGGCGGGAGCATCGCACTCTTGTTCAAGTTCCTTGGCGCATTCCGCGCCGGGGTTCGTTGCGCCGCCGAGGACAAGGACCGAGCGCCCTGAGGAGCCCGACCCCGATCCCCGGCGTCGATAGGGACGTCGGGCTGAGCCCGTCATCCCCGTTGAGTTTGTTACCGGTTCTTTGGTCATTCTGCTGGGCAGGATTCGACAATGATCCTTCCGCAGGGTTCCTCGGAAACCTTGTTGACTTCTCCTTCCTCACAAATGATAAGGTTGGTGGACACCTGCATGACGTCATCGGCGGCGAACATGCGTCGCGCCCGATCCGAACACTTCTTGGGGACCATTTTAATCGGTGGAGGCGGCAGGCGGGAGTGTCTGAAGAGGCGAGGGACGTGAGTAGCAGCAGGCGATGACTCGCGCTACTGGAATTCCTCATTGAAGACCAACAGTGAATTAACGGACAAATCGCTCCACCAACTAAACGGCCATGCACCACACACTTAGAGAATCAGAAAAGAGGCTCACCGATTACATCAGTCCTTACTGCTCTTGGACACAGTATTCCCGTGTTGAGTCAAATTAAGCCACTTGAGCTCCTCACAGTGGTGCCCTTCCGTCAATTCCTTTAAGTTTCAGCCTTGCGACTACTTCTCCCCGGAACCCAAAAACTTTGATTTCTCTTAAGGTGCGTGAGTCACAAAAGCAACATCCGCCGATCCGCAGTCGTGTCGTTTATAGTTGAGACTAGGGCCGGTATTTGTCGTCTTCGAGCCCCAGACTTTCATTCTTGATTAATGAAAACATCCTTGGCAAATGCTTTCGCAGTTGTTTTTTTTGGTAAAGGTAATTAAATAGAAAGAGAACGGCCAATTACAAAAGATCGGATCCAAAACCTACACTCTAAGACGAAGAGTGAAGGCGCACCGATGTAAAAAAGAACAAGGAAAGAAAACAACTAGCAAGTCGGAGGGACACCACACAACGATGACGAACCCCCCGACTGAAAAAACAGAGAACGGAGAACAAAAGCACAGCGAGCGGCTGGACGATCAGTGAGTAGAGAACACCCCCGGATCGAATCCCCAACATCTTTGAAGTCTTTTGTTCCTTGGAGACGGCGGAACCTTGGAAAAGGAGATAGCTTTGTCCCTGACCGCCTTAATAAGGTGGTTTTTAAGGGCAGGAATAGCTACCGCCTCACCTCGGAAGATAGCAGCATTCCTCATCTTCCAAATCAGATGACATAAGGCTCCGAATGAGAACCGAACCATCCTGTGATAGAAGTCCTTGCCACTAAAAAACTTCGTAGCCCAGGTAAGCAAATCCTTCCAGCTTCTGTTCTTCCAAGGGAGGTTGCACCTGGCGGCCCAAAAGAAGGCCAGAGAAGCCAAGGTGCGACATCCAAAGAAGAGATGATCAACAGAGTCAGGGACTTCATTACAATAAGTGCAAACACAATGCTCAATTCTGCCATAAGATAGAAGCATCGCCTGAGTAGGGAGGCGGTTTTTAGTTATAAGCCACAGGATGAATTGATATCGGGGCGCATGGGCATTATCCCAAATGAGAGAGGCCCATTGGACCGGATTCCTCTTAATCCTTATGGATTCCCAAGCCGAGGCAACAGAGTATACACCCGAGGGGTCGCAGCACCAAATGAATTTGTCCTGTAAGGATGATAAAGACGGCAGAGCAATTGACCATCTACCCAGAAGAGATCTAAATGCTTCCCCCATCGGAGTATAGAGATCAGCAACAGCTGCAAAATCCGGAAGGCCTATAGAATCCCTAAACGAAGAGGGAACAAAACCATCTAGAGGACCACATGGTAGCCAATAGTCATGCCATAACGAAATAGAAAAACCATTACCAACAACCCACCTGAACGATGAGCGGAAGTAGGGTCTAAGCTGCAGAATCTTCTTCCACATCCAGGAGCAAGTCCCTGGCTTATCAGCAATCCAAAAATTCTTATTCTTCAGGAAAATGGAGTGAATCCATCGACACCATAAGGATTGTTTATCAGAAAACAGAATCCATATGTATTTGGCCATGGACGCCCTATTGCATTGCTTGATGTTCCGAATGCCGAGGCCCCCTTCCGCTTTTGGGCAACAAACATCCTCCCAAGCCACCTTGGCACCACCCCGACCGAGAGATGTTCCTTTCCATAGAAATTGCCTCATTATCCGCTCAACATCCTCTAGGACCGAAGATGGTAGAGTGAACACACTCATCCAAAAAGCTTGGATGGAGTGAAGGACAGATCTAATAAGCTGCAGCCTACCTGCGAAGGATAAGAATCTATGTGTCCAAGATTGGATTCTGGTAGTAATACGATCTGTTAGAGCAATACAATCTGCTCGCTTCAATCTAGAAGAAATAATCGGGACACCAAGGTAGCGGACCGGTAGTTTCCCCTCCTGGAAACCGAACGCCCAAAGGATTTTATTCCGAATAGAAAGGTCCCCACCAGACAAGAAAATCTCACTATTATGCTTGTTAGGGAGTAAGCCACTCCAAGCGGAGAACAAATCCAGCCCTTTTTTTAGCAAAACAGTCGACTTCCAGTCCGCTTGACAGAACAAGAAAACATCGTCAGCGAAAAATAAATGGGACAGCTGGATTGGCTTGCACCTCCAGTAGAATTTGAAGTCCGGACTGGAGGTGCGAGACATCAGAATACCCGAGAATACTTCCATGACCAAGGTGAAGAGGTATGGGGACATCGGGTCGCCTTGCCTTATGCCTCTACCCCCCGGAAAAAAACCGTGAAGATCCCCATTGATAGAAATGGAGAAACTCGGAGATCGAACACAGACCATGACAAGCTTTATAAACTGAGGGGGAAACCGAAATGCCTGCAGAACAAGCTCTAAGAAATCCCAATCAACAGTGTCGTAGGCCTTATGGAAGTCCACCTTGATTGCACATTTAGGCAGATAGGGAGATAGATGGAATCCCGCAAATAGTTCCTGAGCTAATAGGATATTATCCCTCATTCTCCTGCCCTTGACAAAAGCATTCTGGGATTGATTAATCAAATCCCCTAACACTCCAGCTATTCTATTTGCTAGGATCTTAGTGATCACCTTATAAATCGTGTTACAACATGCAATTGGTCTAAAATCCGTAACAGCAGTAGCATTAGGGACCTTCGGAACAAGAGCAAGAATAGTGGCATTTACCTCTTTTAATAGCCGACCATACTGGAAGAAGTCATGCACCGATTCAAGCACAGAAGAGCCAACAGAATCCCAACAAGATTTAAAGAATGCAACAGGAAACCCATCAGGCCCGGGTGCCTTGCATTTTGGCAACGAAAATAACGTGTTCTTGATTTCAGAGTCCAAAACCGGAAGCCCAAGAATACCCGCTTGATCCTGAGACAATGGCTTGCGAACATACTGTCGCAACTCTTCAAGGGACGGCCTAATCAGACCTTCTTTCGGGGATAACAGGTCAAAAAAATAATCGACAAACACCTGGGGGACCAAGAGAGGATCAGTAATGACATTTCCGGAGGGATCTTTAACCGAAAGGATTCGGTTTGATAGGTGCCTTCTCTTCATAGATTGATGGAAAAATTTCGTGTTCCTATCGCCCTCTTTAAACCATTTAACTCTAGACTTCTGTCTATAGAACGATTCCTCATGGGATCTCAGCTCAACATATACACGGCGACTCTCCATTTCTTGTTGAGAAAGTGCAGAGCTTGCTAGATCCGCTTGTAGCTGAATCTGAGCAGTTGCCAGAGCTTCTCTAGCCTCAGTAACCTTGGCAGTAATATCAGAGAAGGCATCACGGTTGAGAGATTTAAGGAGAAACTTCACCCTTTTGAGTTTCGAGACCATTTGGAACATAGGAACACCTAAGATAGGAGTATTCCAGGCCTGCTGGACGGTGGTCTTAAATTCTGGGTGATGAGTCCAAAATTGGAAAAATTTAAACGGCTTCCTCCTATTAGGAGGCTGCTCCACTCTAACAGTCATAGGGCAATGATCCAAGATTCCAGGATTTAAGAAATTCGCCTCAGAGTAAGAGAAGTGAATATTCCACTCACCATTGACGAGAACACGATCAATTTTCCTCATTTTCCTTGCCTCCCCAGATGATGTGGACCAAGTGAAATGGCATCCAACATACCTGAGGTCTACCAACTCCGCTTGGGACAAGCACTGGGGAAATTCGTCAAAGCAGGGAATCCAGTTCATGGAACCACCAATGCGGTCAGAAGGATCCTTGATTGCGTTGAAGTCGCCAGCCACCAGCCAAGGAGAGTGCCGGAAGGTATCACTATGAAGACTCAGATCTTCCCAAAGAGGCCGACGCCGAGAGAACGAGTGTTCCCCGTAAACAGCAGACACACAGCAGCATATACCAGAACTATTGAACTTAAGCGTGCCATGCAACACTTGATCACTAATTGAAACAGCAGAGTAAGAAACCAAGTTTGGGTTCCATCCAACCCAGATTCTGCCGCGCGGTGAGAAATCATAGTTCGAGAGCCAATTCCAACCCCTAATAAGGTTGGAAGAGACAGATTCAAAAAGATCCTCAGGCACCTTAGTTTCAAACAGGCCAATGAAACACAGATTATTAACAAGGGCAAACCGCCTGATTTCAGCCCGCCTAAGGGGATCCAAAATGCCTCTAATATTCCAAAAGCCGATTATCATCCAAAAAACCAGAAACAGAACAGAATTACCTCTTTTTGGAGGTCCTCTTCCCTGTAGCTGAAGCTTTGGGGACTACAGCAGGAGGGGGGTCAGGAAGGAGGCTCGGAATCTGATCCTGGGGGGTAGGAATCCTAACGGGAGGCTTCCTTTTCACGGTAGAATTAACTGCAGACTGAACTTCATCATCACTATGGACGCCACGGATACTAGAATTCGATATATCCTCAGAACTTTCAGATAGATCCAGAGGAATAGGATCTCCTTCACACAAAGGTTGGGGAGATTCAGTATGATGCTCCTCTATTTGAACATCCCTGCGCTTCAAAACCTGGCCTTCATCAGTGGGAGGGGAAAGGCCAAATGAGACAGCTACAGCAGCAGCAGCAGCAGCAGCTTGCTTTGCTGCTTTCCTTTTCTTCCTTTTATTTCTGCGCTTCACCAATTTCCATTCCAGGTCTCCTGAAACGGATTCAAATTCAGCAATGGAGAGATTGGTCGGATTAGGCACAGAGGATTCATGAAGGATCCCCATGTTCCTTCTCGGTGAGCTCGGCTCCCCTGAATGCTCGGGTCTGGTGCAACTGTGCAGACCCAGGGGAGCAACATTCGTGTCCTCCTTTCCTGAAGTATACTGAGTGGCCACCCCTTTGCCCTTCTCCAACAAGGGGGCCTCAACTCTAGATGAGATTTGGGTGGGCTCGGCGTCAACATTCACATCAGCTGATCGGGTAGGAATCGATTCCTTGACAGCAACAGTGCAATCATGGCCGAAAATTCCACACTTCCTGCATGCAAGAGGCCTCCATTCGTATTCAACATCCACAACAACCAGTTCCCCCTTAAGTTCCAGTTGTATAAACTCATGGATGGGTTGCTGAACTGTGATTTCAACACAAACTCGAGCAAAGGTAAGCATGGCCAATTGTTCAGTCCTCTGGTCCACATAAAGCGGCTTCCCGAGAGCATTGGCTACCTTGCTGATAGAGTGAGCAGACCAGAAAGAGCATGGAAGATTCCTCAACCTCACCCAGACCGGCACCGATTGGAGGGACTCTTTGTTCAGCTCAATCCCCGGCCTCCATTGCTGCAACATCAGGGGAATTCTGGCCACCGTAACATTCCCTCCCTCTAGGATTTTCCTCCTAAATTCTGGGTCAGCAATCCGCAGCAAAAACAATCCCCTGCCGTTGGACATTACTTCCAGCAATGCAGGTCCCCATGCTCTCTTAAGCGACTCATTAACGACCTTGAACGGGAGTTTCTTTCCCATGAAACACCCCACCAGGCAATCGTAAAGCTTCGGATCAGCAGCCTTTAGGTCCGATTCATCCATGCGAATAACAGGGTTAATGTCGTAATGCTTAGGGGTATGTTCAAGCTCATAACCCCTAGCGGCACCACTCGCAACAGCTGCCCAAGTGCGGACAGGAGGCTTGATCGAGACACCCCTAGAGGTATTTCTCTTCGATCTAGACCGGCCCCTACTGATTCCACGACTCCGCGCAGGGTCCGACTGCTGTCGCAACTGCTGTCGCGAGCCTGCAACTCCAGACGAAGGAATCGGGGTTTTTCGGGATTGATCCTTTCGCGGAATAACATTAGCCGATGGACCAGCCATTATAGGAGGGGAATGCGTTCGCTTACTCGGCCCCTCATCACCTGAGCGACCCCGAACAGCCCCCGGCTCCATACCAGCAGAATCGCGCAGCAGAAACAAGCGAAACCCTAATCCATCGCACAGCAAGAAATCCCCGGAAAGAGAACATACCAGGCTACAAAGCTGCAGGGTTTGAAGAGCTGGAAGAGGCGCTTCTTGGCGAGGAAGATCGGGCTCAACCGCCGGTCACCTCCGCGGAATCACCAGCGAACGGATGCGCAAAAACAGTGCGGAATTCGCCCGGTAGAGAGCATTCCGTGAACAGTGTACCGAGATTTGTAAAATGGCTTTATGCTTTCGCAGTTGTTTTTTTTTTTGGTAAGGATGCTTTCGCAGTTGTTCGTCTTTCATAAATCCAAGAAATTTCACTCGACTATGAAATACGAATGCCCCCAATTGTCCCTGTTAATCATTACTCCGATCCGAAAGCCAACATAATAGGACCAGAATCCTATGATGTTATCCCATGCTAATGTATACAGAGCGTAGGCTTGCTTTGAGCACTCAATTTCTTCAAAGTAAACACAGGAGGCACAACGGCGCTAAGGCTAGGAGCGTATGCCGGTAGTAGGGACGAGCCGGTGTGCACATCGTGAGGTGGATTAGTCGACCCAACCCAAGGTCTAATTACAAGTTTTTTTAACTCCAACTTAAACATACACTATTGGAGCTGGAATTACCGCGGCTATTAGCATTAGACTTGCTCTCCAATGGATCCTCATTAAGAGATTTAAATTGTACTCATTCCAATTACCATACTCAAAGAGCCCGATAGTGTTATTTATTGTCACTACCTCCCCGTGTTAGGATTTTGGTAATTTGCGTGTTTGCTGCATTCCTTGGATGTGGTAGCCGTTTCTTAAGCTCCCTTTCCAGAATCGAACCCTAATTCTCCATCACCCGTCACCACCATAGTAGGCCACTATCCTACTATCGAAAGTTGATAGGGTAGAAATTTGAATGATGCGTCATCGGTACGATGGCCGTGCAATCCATCAAGTTATCATGAATCATCAAAGCAACGTGCAAAAGCGTCAACCTTTTATTTAATAAATGAATCCCTTCCAAAAGTCGAGGTTTGTTTCACGTATTAGCTCTAGAATTACTACGCTTATCCGAGTAGCAAATACCATCAAACAAACTATAACTGATTTAATGAGCCATTCGTAGTTTCACAGTCTGAATTAGTTCATACTTACACATGCATGGCTTAATCTTTGAGACAAGCATATGACTGCGGCGGGATCAACCAGGTAGCATTCCTTCGGCGTCCGCGAGCATGATCCGCGACGATGCCCGAGGGCTTCCGCGATCAAGGACAGGCAAGATCGTCATTCGGTGAAGCGATAAACGCAACGATTAGGGAACAAGGGCCAATGACCCCACTCCCATTACGAGAGTTCCGCATCCGAGAGAACGAGTAGGCACTCGTGGTCCGTCCGAACGATCGAATGAGACGACGTTCGTGGAACACGAGCCCCACTATCCGGTCCAACCGAGCATCCAAGAGGACGTCGTGATGGAAGGGACTACCGAAGGCACACATTTCCGTCACAATAGGTATGCAACACAGGAACCCACATCTCGCATCCGACGTTTAGCTCGCGGAGCAACAACTGATCGAAAGTGAGGGAAGCAGTTCGATGCACCAGCACGGAGCCTGCCTACGCACACATTCTTATCGTCTCTCACACGCCATCGCGTACACTGGAAACGAACCAAGCCGACTCATCCGTAAGCTCCTCAAGCACGAGGACTCGAGGATCACACGGAGTCATCGAACGAGGTCGCATCCGCACCGCTAGACGCGAGAACACCAATGTCTTGTTCGGGTCGTGGATCGATACAGCGCGTGGCTCGTTCATTCATGCCCGAGGCACGATCTCGTCTTACCGAAGGGACTCATAGATTCGTCAATTCCCAAGTAACTCGGTCATCGATTCATCCTCTATGGCCGCTTGGCTCGAAAACGACCCATGCGCTCGGCCATGATGCCTGCGTGAGGGGAGCCATGCGATGCATCCATCTTTGTCTAGGGGCGCTCTTTTCGATCGATCGGAACCTATTTCGGGGATCATTGAACGTTGTTATGACTCATTCTTGACTCATTTCTGTGCCAGTGACATGATTCATGCATCGCGCAACGATCGCCCGAAAACTGCCCGTGGCCTCTGACAACCACTACCACCCTAAAGAGCCTTATGAGCATTTTTGCCCCCACCAGGAGTAGACATTCACCATGTTTGAGTAGGCACCACCCCTCTTAAAAATTGTAGAAATTGAATTTTGATGAGATTTTTTGCAGAGATGCTTAGAAAAATGTGATCTAAATTATGGAAAAGTCATAAAAAAATTTTCACGACCGAAAATATTTTTTTTTATTTTTGGTATTTAAAAAAATGAGAAATTCCGGAAAATTAGAAAAAAATATTTGGGACGTGGGAAAACCATTGGGGAGGCTATTTTATGACACAACAAAATTTAGGAAGAAGAATGGATTCAATCGGACAAGAAATGATCGGTGAAGTTGCAAACGGACCGTGGTCGGTCGGCCCCGATCGATCCCGGTCGAGCGGGATCGATCCACGATCGATCCGCATGGTGCAGGGATCGATCCCGCTCGACCGGGACCGATCCATGATCATCCATGCACCGATCGGATCGATCCACACGGCCGAGGCGGTCGGCCACGATCGATCCCGGTCGAGCGGGATCGATCCACGATCGATCCGCATGGTGCAGGGATCGACCCCCGCTCGACCGGGACCGATCCATGATCGATCCATGCACCGATCGGATCGATCCACATGGCCGAGGCGGCCGGCCACGATCGATCCCGCTCGACCGGGATCGATCCATGATCAATCCACATGGCCGAGGCCCTCGACCGGGATCGATCCATGTTCGATCCGCACGGTGCATGGATCGATCCACATGACCGAGGCCCTCGACCACGATCGATCGGCACGGCGCATGGGTCGATCCACACGACCGAGGCCCTCGACCACGATCGATCCGCACAGCCGAGGCCCTCGACCGGGACCGATCACGCTCGACCGGGGATCGATCCGCACGGTGCAGGGACTGATCCCGCTCGACCGAGATCGATCCATCATCGATCCGCACGGTGCATGGATCGATCCACACGACCGAGCCCCTCGACCACGATCGATCCATGATCGATCCGCACGGCCCATGGATCGATCCGCACGGCCGAGGCTCTCGACCGGGATCGATCCATGATCGATCCGCACGGTGCGTGGACCGATCCACACGACCGAGGCCCTCGACCACGATCAATCCCGCTCGATCCGCACGGCCGAGGCCCTCGACCGGGACCGATCTCGCTCGACCGGGGATCGATCCGCACGGTGCAGGGACTGATCCCGCTCGACCGGGATCGATCCCCACGGTGCAGCGACCGATCCCGCTCGACCGGGATCGACCGGGGATCGATCCACGATCGATCCGTACGGTGCATGGATCAATCCGATCGATCCAAGGTCGATTCGCACGGTGCAGGGACCGATCCCGCACGACCGGGGATCAACCCACGATCGATCCGTACGCTGCAAGGGTCGATCCATGATCGATCCCCGCGGCCGAGGCCCCCGACCATGATCGATCCCTGCTCGACCAAGATCGATCCACGATCGATTGTCCCCGACCACACGGTAGTCCTGACCACACGGTAGTCACATGCTTGTCTCAAAGATTAAGCCATCCACACAGCCAAGGCCCTCGACCGGGATCGATCCACAATCGATCCGGGTGATGCATGGGTCGACCGAGATGGATCCGCACAGTGCATGGATCGATCCACACGACCGAGGCCCTCGACCACGATCGATCCCGCTCGATCCGCACGGCCGAGGCCCTCGACCGGGACAGATCACGCTCGACCGGGGATCGATCCGCACGGTGCAGGGACTGATCCCGCTCGACCGGGATCGACCAGGGATCGATCCACGATCGATCCGCACGGTGCAGGGACCGATCCCGCACGACCGGGGATCGACCCACGATCGATCCGCACGCTGCAAGGGTCGATTCACGATCGATCCCCGCGGCCGAGGCCCCCGACCATAACCGATCCCTGCTCAACCAAGATCGATCCACGATCGATCGTGCCCGACCACACGGTAGTGACATGCTTGTGACACGGCCCACGGACAAGCATGATCCAAGATCGTCCGTGAGGGACCGTGTCACGTACAAAGGGCTGCCCGGAAGCAGCCCACGAACGACCCATGAGCAGAACGAGCGGAAGGCCCATGAGGAGCCCGTGGGCGACCCCTGAGCGATGTTCGAGCAGCCCGTGACGGTTCAGCTGGTCGCATGTCAGACGGACCTGCAACCCTGATCTTGCTTCTGACGCACGCCCATGATCTGCCCAAGGCCTGACGCGAGCGACCCATGGACTTCCCAAGGCCTGCCGGGTGCAGACCATCGAGTAGCCTTCGAGTAGTCTGTTGTATAGCTTGTAATGATTATACGGATTCAAAATGGACCGTTGGATCGAAGGGACGATCCACGGTCGAGATGCGACCCACTCTTGTATAAATAGGGATCCCTCTCCCACCTTGTAACCAGTTCGTTCACAAGCAATATACACTCTCTTTGCCCATTCGGTTCTTGTGTTCGAGCGTGTGTGTGTGTAAGGCTGACTTGGGATCACCGATCCTAAGGCCGCGCGGTGTTTGATCGACTGAAATTGATCGACCCGTGACAAGTGGTATCAGAGCCATCATTTCCAAACGAAATGGCTATTCCTCGCACTGATGTTCCGATCGTTCAAGACGATGAGCGTGAAGATCGTGGGCGTTTAGCCAGGAGGGCTAACTGGTCGAAAAAGGCTCGTGCTGCCTCGTGTGCGAGGGATCCGAAGAGGGATCTGGAAAATCGTCTGACGGCGATAGAGGAGACCGTCATGGACGTCCAGGTGTTTGTGGACGACCTGCACCAGACCGTCGAAGGAGCGGAAGCCAGTAGGGAGGAGATCTTGGCCGAAGTGCAAGAGATCCAAGCCGGCATGGGAGAGCTCCGTGTCGAGGTGCAAGGATCCTTCATGCACGAGCTGTAGCAGCGGGATGAGACTTGGGAAGCCGCGATGGCGGCCATGCGGGCGGAAATGGCGAAGATGAAGGGCAAGCTCGTGGAGCTTGAAGCAGCACGCGTGAACGGGGTGATCACCGTGCAGTCCCGTGCCGATGCACCCAAACCAAAGGAGTTCAAGGGCTTCCGGGTGGCAAAGGACGTGGACAACTTCCTATGGTACATGGAGCGATACTTCCAGACCATGGGGACAACCGACGACGTCATCCGGGTAAACACCGCAGCCATGTATTTAGCTGATGATGCGCTGCTGTGGTGGAGACGTTGGTCGGATGGTAGGAATGGCGATCCTATCGCGACATGGGCTCGGTTCGTCGAGGAGTTTCGGCGAACCTACTATCCCGCTTATGCGGAGGAGGAAGCCCGAGGGGAACTCAAGCGCCTAGAGCAGAAGGGCGGAGTTCGTGAATATGTGAAGCGGTTCTCGGAGCTGCTGCTCCAAATCCCGTCCATGACCGAGACGGAGGCGTTCCACCAGTTCATGGGCGGACTCAAACCTTGGGTCAAGCAGGAGCTCAAACGGTGCAATGCAACGGACCTCACCACAGCCACTTCTGTGGCCGAGTCCCTTGTTGAATATAGGCCGGCAACCGCCACCAAGCCCGACTTTCGACCGAGAGAAAAGGCCACTGGTGGGGGAGATCGAGGCCGGTTCCCTCGACCAAATGCTGGCAGACCACCTCCGACTCCTCATAGGAATCAACCCGAGTCGAGCAACGGGAGATACCAAAACAAGGTACGCACATACAAGTGCTTCTTTTGTGACGGTCCCCATATGGCTCGGGATTGCCCGAAGAGAGGAAAGTTGGCGGCCCTGTGCAAGGAGGACAAGCCGCGAGAGGAGGCGCGGTTGGGATCGTTGCGGATCCTTGGAACGATCAAGGCCTCCAAGAAGGCCAAAGAACCGAAAGGAATTATGTTCGTAGACGTGAAGATTGGGGGTACCACGATGAGCGCACTCGTGGACATCGGGGCGTCCGATCTGTTCATATCCAAAGAGGCCGCGAAGAAGCTGCATCTTCCGGTCGAGGCAAATGAGTCCGGTTGGCTCAAGACGGTGAACTCCAGAGAAGTCCCGACCAGCGGCATGGCCAGGGGCGTGGAGTTCCACCTGGGCCCTTGGACCAGAAGGAAGATATCGAGGTAATTCCCCTCGATGACTATGACTTCATACTCGGTTTGGGATTTCTCGACCGGATCAATGCGGGTGTCATGCCCTTCGCGGATTGCATATGCATTCTGGACAAGCGGTGCCAATGCATGGTCCCGATCTATCGTGAATCGGGACGCGATAGGAAGATGCTATCGGCCATGCAGCTTGCTAAAGGGCTGAAGAAAGGCGAGGCGACCTTCTTGGCGGCATTGAAGGAGGAGGGCGCGGAGGAAAGCTCGGTACCGGAAGAAGCATCCCGAGTCCTCGATGCCTTCCAAGATGTGATGCCGCCCGAGCTGCCCAAGAAGCTACCTCCTCGGATAGAGGTCGACCACCGGATCGAGCTGGTACCCGATGCTCGACCACCGGCCATGGCTCCCTATCGCATGGCCCCGCCCGAGTTGGAGGAACTGAGGAAGCAGCTCAAAGAGCTGTTGGATGCTGGATATGTTCGGCCATCCAAGGCCCCGTTTGGTGCCCCGGTCTTGTTCCAAAAGAAGCATGACGGATCCCTCCGTATGTGTATCGATTACCGGGCATTGAACAAGCTGACCGTCAAGAATAAGTACCCGATTCCCCTTATTGCTGACTTGTTTGATCAGCTCGGAGAAGCCCGTTGGTTCTCCAAGCTCGACCTTCGATCGGGATATTATCAAGTGCGGATTGCTGAGGGGGATGAGCCGAAGACAGCATGTGTGACCCGCTATGGATCATACGAGTTCCTTGTCATGCCATTCGGCTTGACCAATGCGCCGGCTACGTTCTGCACACTCACGAACAAGGTACTGCATCCGTTCCTTGATCGGTTCGTTGTAGTTTATCTTGATGATATAGTGATATATAGCCGGACGCTTGAGGAGCATGTTGAACATTTGAGTTGAGTTTTTCGGACCCTTCGAGAAAACGACTTGTATGTGAAACGTGAGAAATGTACCTTTGCACAAAAAGAGATTCCGTTCCTTGGGCACATCGTTGGGGGCGGACGTGTGCGGATGGACACGGCCAAGATCCGTGCCATTGTTGATTGGGAGCCACCAACCAAGGTGACTGAGCTGAGATCCTTTCTTGGTCTCACGAACTACTACCGGCGCTTCATCTGGGAGTATTCGCGTCTCACCGTGCCACTCACGGATATGCTGAAGAAAGAAAGGCCGTGGGAGTGGACGGATCTATGTCAAGAGACGTTCGAGCGGTTGAAGCGGACCATGACCAAAGAGCCGGTACTTATGCTGCCCGACTACACCAAGCCATACGAGGTGGAGACCGATGCTTCTGATTTTTCCATCAGTGGTGTCTTGATGCAAGAAGGTCATCCGGTGGCCTTCGAATCCCGAAAGTTGAATGATGCTGAGCGACGATACACGGTCCAAGAGAAGGAAATGACCGCGGTGGTGCACTGCCTTCGCACATGGAGGCACTATATCTTGGGGTCCCGGTTCGTCGTGAGGACCGATAATGTGGCTACGAGCTACTTCCAAACCCAGAAGAAGCTCAGCCCGAAACAAGCTCGGTGGCAAGACTTCCTGGCCAAGTTCGATTATGTGCTGGAGTATAAGCCCGGAAAGTTCAATTCCGTGGCCAACGCCTTAAGCAGGAAGTTCGAATTGGCCAATGTGGTGAGCAGGCCCGACTGCCCGTGGGTTGATCGTATCAAGGAGGGGCTGAAGCATGATCAAAAAGCCCAAGTCCTCCTGTGATACGCCAAAGAGGGCTTGACGAGGATATTTTGGTATGAGGATGACCTCCTCTACACCAAAGGACGGCGACTCTATGTGCCGCTCCACGGGAAACTTTGGAAGGAAGTCCTAAAAGAGTGCCACGACTCCAAATGGGCGGGACATCCGGGGATCCACCGCACCATGGCGCTTGTTGAAGATCAATACTACTGGCCGCACATGCGGGACGATGTGGAAACATACGTGCGGACGTGTCTTGTCTGCCAACAAGACAAGATAGAGCAACGGCCTCCCGCGGGGTCCTTGAACCGTTGCCTATCCCGGAACGTCCATGGGAGAGCATCTCCATGGACTTCATCGTGAATTTGCCCAAGTCCGAAGGGTGTCGAGCTCTCATGGTTGTGGTAGATCGCCTCTCCAAATATGCGACGTTCGTGCCAACCACAATGGAATGCCCAGCCGAGGAAGCTGCCAAGCTGTTCCTCAAGCACGTCGTCAAATATTGGGGCGTTCCACGCACGATCGTGAGCGATCGCGACCCTCGGTTCACCGGACGGCTTTGGACCGAGCTCTTCAAGTTGCTGGGGACGAGTCTCAATCTTTCCACCAGCATGCATCCGCAGACCGACGGACAAACCGAGCGAGTGAATGGATTGCTGGAGATCTACCTTCGGCACTATGTGAGCAATACGCAAGCGAACTGGGCACGACTGATCGATGTAGCCCAATTCTCTTACAACTTGCAGCAGAGCGAGTCCACGAACCAAAGCCCGTTCGAAATCGTGACCGGGCAGCAGCCACTCACGCCAAGCGCAATCGCTTCGGGGTATCGAGGAAGTAGCCCGGCTACATATAAGCTCGCTAAGGAATGGGGTGAGCACGTGGACTTGGCCCGGGCGTGTCTGGATAGGGCCGCAAAACGCACGAAGAAATGGGCTGACAGAAAGCGACGGCATGTAGAGTTTCAGGTCGGGGACTTGGTGCTAGTCAAGTTGCACCTCGTCCTTCGGTACAGAAACGTGAACAAAGGGCTAATTCGTCGCTATGAAGGCCCTTTTCGAGTGATACAACGGATCGGAAAGGTGGCGTACAAGCTGGACTTACCGTCCAAGTTCAGGCTCCACCCCGTGTTCCATGTGAGCATGTTAAAACCGTTTCATGTGGATGAGGATGATCCGGATCGGGGCACATCGCAGCGAGCGCCCCTTGGGGTGAAGACCTCCTATGATCGGGATGTTGAGTGTATCATGGCGGATCGGATCATACGGAGGAAATATCAGGCACCAAGGAAGGAATACCTCGTCCAGTGGAGAGGCCTTCCTGAGAGTGAAGCAAGCTGGGAACCCTCCGAGGCTCTGTGGGAATTCAAGGGGCACATCGAAGCCTTCCATACCACGGACGCGACGAGGGCGTCGTCAGATTAGGTGGGGGAGAATGACACGGCCCACGGACAAGCATGATCCAAGATCGTCCGTGAGGGACCGTGTCACGTACAAAGGGCTGCCCGGAAGCAGCCCACGAACGACCCATGAGCAAAACGAGCGAAAGGCCCATGAGCAGCCCGTGGGCGACCCCTGAGCGATGTTCGAGCAGCCTGTGACGGTTCAGCTGGTCGCGTGTCAGACGGACCTGCAACCCTGATCTTGCTTCTAATGCACGCCCATGATCTGCCCAAGGCCTGACGCGAGCGACCCATGGACTTCCCAAGGCCTGCCGGGTGCAGACCATCGAGTAGCCTTCGAGTAGTCTGTTGTATAGCTTGTAATGATTATACGGATTCAAAATGGACCGTTGGATCGGAGGGACGATCCACGGTCGAGATGCGACCCACTCTTGTATAAATAGGAATCCCTCTCCCACCTTGTAACCAGTTCGTTCACAAGCAATATACACTCTCTTTGCCCATTCGGTTCTTGTGTTCGAGCGTGTGTGTGTGTAAGGCTGACTTGGGATCACCGATCCTAAGGCCGCGCGGTGTTTGATCAACCGAAATTGATCGACCCGTGACACTTGCCTCAAAGATTAAGCCATCCACACGGTCAAGGCCCTCGACCGGGATCGATCCACAATCGATCCCGGTGATGCATGGGTCGATCGAGATGGATCCGCACGGCGCATGGATCGATTTTTCAACTGTATCCAAGGTCCTCTACCACAATCGATCATGAGGCTCGACTAGAATTTCAGAGGTGAAATTCTTGGATTTATGAAAGACGACCAACTTACCAAAATTAACTGCGAAAGCATAGCTTTGCCATTTTCGGAACTCTCGGGTACTGTTCATCGGATGCTCTCAACTCGGATTCCCGAGTCACTGTTCATCCGTCTGGTGTGTTGCTGATTCCCGTGGCTACGGGTGTCGGAATGCGCTGATTTTCGGAGGGAAGCTTCAGCTCAGTCCCCTCTACATTTCCACCGAACGGTTTCGCGAAAGATGGCCTAGATGCAGAGAAATCGTCTGCCCTAGGTTACGAATTTCTGCCCAGTTTTCTCCTCTGGTTTCTCGGCTGTTCTTGTGTTCATTGGAGGAGCTCCGATGGGTGTCTTCGGCTGATTTTCGGTGGGAAGCTTCAGCTCAGTTCCCTCTACATTTCCACTGAACGGTTTCGCGAAAGATGGCCTAGATGCAGAGAAATCGTCTGCCCCAAGGTTACGAATTTCTGCCCAGTTTTCTCCTCTAGTTTCTCGGCTGTTCTTGTGTTCGTTGGAGGAGCTACGATGGGTGTCTTCGGCTGATTTTCGGAGGGAAGCTTCAGCTCAGGCCCCTCTATGTTCCCACCGAACGGTTCGCAAAAGATGGCCTGTGTGCAAAGAAATCGTCTGGCTTAGGTTACGAATTCTGCCCAGTTTTTTCTCTCTGGTTTCTGGCTGATCTTTTGTTCGTTTGAGGAGTTATCATGGGTGGTTTCGGCTGATTTTCGGAGGGAAGCTTCAGCTCAGTCCCCTCTACGTTTCCACCAAACGGTTTCAAAATAGATGGCCTGCATGCAGAGAAATCGTCTGGCCTAGGTTACGAATTTCTGCAGTTTTCTCCTCTGGTTTCCGACTGTTCTGCTGTTCGTTTGGGTAGATTCCATGGGTGTTTTTGGCTGATTTTCGAAAGAGAGTCTCGCCACACTTAGGCCTTCGCTCCCTCTGAATATCTCTGGTTGGGTTGAGCTGGTTGAGGAATTCCGTCCGAACGAGTTGCTGCGCGCGACTGTACGTGGGAGCTGCTGTTTGCTCCTCTTCTGCGGGTTGAAGGGAAGCGGCTGGGGATTCGGGCTGCCAGGGGATTCTCCTACATCTTACTAGCTCGACTTCTCCGAGTGTTGTCTCCCAGGTCAGTCGTTTTTTCTCCCCTATAGCTGTTCGTCTCTGCTGAATACTCTGTGCTCGGATCTGTGCTGGTGTGATTTCGTTACTGGTGTGCTTGCTGCGTTTTCTGGAGTGTGCTGGTTCCTCTGGTACGGGGGGAGCGTTTGAAGTATAGACAGATTAGCACCCTGGTTCTTGATGGTCTTTGATTCGGTTGAGTGGGGGATGCAGTCCAGCATCTTGTAAAAATGCCTGCGAATCCTGTTATGGCTAGAATCGCTCCTTCTGGCCGCTCTTCGGCTGTCAGCCCATTGGGGCAGCCGACTTCTCCTCTTAGGGATGCTATGCCTTCTACTCTGCATGGTATTGGTGGGGCGTCCCCCTCGGGTCATCCACTCCCTAATAGGATGAAAGGCCGGCAGAATTCATCAAGGCCACGCCAATCAAGAGGAAGAAGTCGCAGACGCTCGGCCTCTAAGCGACCTATTCAACCTCCGGCGGGTCACCATGATGCCCCGGTGCGTTCTTGGGCGAATGTGGCTCGTTTGGCGGTCAAAGGATCGGAATTAACCTACGTTCCGCCCAGTTTTGTGGATGGAGAAGTGGTTGTCAACCTCCCGGACGAAGCCCTCGATGCTATGGACCCAAAGTGGAATGACTGCTTGGTCGGTTGTCCGATGACGAGAAGGAAGCTCCCATTCGGCTTGATAGAACAAACGCTGAGGAAGTCATGGGGCTCCAAAATTGGGGAGATCTTTGCCGATGATCAAGGATTTCTATTCCTCCAAATCCCGGATCCCGGGTTTAGGAGGAAAATCCTCGAAGATGGGCCGGTCACGATTGCCAGGGTGCCGTTAGTTCTTCGGCAATGGAAGCCGCTTATGGACTTGAAGAGAGAAGACCAATCCGCTATCCCCGTGTGGATCCGGTTGCGGAATTTGCCGTTCGAATGTTGGACGGTGCCGGCTATGAGCCCAATAGCGAGTGTGGTGGGGAAGCCACTATATGCTGATAAACGTACCGATCAAATGCAAATGGTTTCCTTCGCAAGAATCTGTGTTGAAATCACGGTTGGAAAGCCAAGAGTAAAGATGGCCAAGGTCACTTTGAAAGGAGTCTCGAGGATCGTTAACATTGAATATGAATGGCTCCCGACTGAGTGTTTGGATTGCAACGCGTTTGGCCATAACTGCCGTCCTCCTCCTCAGGAACAGAGAGCGTCTGGGCGCAATCCGAATCCAAATCAGGCTGCTCGTCATTCGGCCAAACAGCCTTCGATCGCACCTACTCCGCCAGCCGTTCCAGCCCCTCTGGTTGTGGATCCGGCGGGTCCACAGAGGGCATCCTCTCCTCCCCTGGTTGTAGTGGTGTCAGAGCAGATTGGGCGAAGGTCAGAAACTGTTGCCGGTCCACCTCGAGCTGTAGGAGGCGTCTACATTCCAACTCAAGCGGAGGTGGACCCTGGTCGTCTTCAGCCCGCCCCGGTGTCAAAGCAGACCGCTCCAGCAGAGGACTCGGATCCTCCTCAAGTGAATCCAGCTCCTCAGCCCGCTCAGAATCAACCTAGGAAAAAGGCTAAGAAGAATAAAAAGAAGAAGAAGGAGTCCATGACAGATGAATCCTCCTCCTCCTCTTCGGTAGTCGCTGACCAGCATTCGAGGGGCAATCTGCGCGCTGCGGCTTCTCCTCCTCCCGCCCCTACCCGTCTGCAGTTCTCTCGGGGAAAGCCCCCTGCTGCGGCTCCTCCTCACCCCGCCCCAGCCCACGAGGGTGTTAGGGGCTCGAGTGCTCCCCCCAAAATCGTCCTATCTCTCACGGCGGGATCCCGACCGCCCCCTCCTCTCCCTTTGCGGGCTGATCTCCTATCTTTCATGGCGGTATCCCGACCGCCCCCTCCTCTCCCCTTGCGGGCTGATCAGGATGTGGATACGGAGGAATCGGATGAATCGGATCTGGAGGCGCCCGGTGGATCGAATGTGGAGGCTCCCGATGACTCTTCGGATGAGGAGGACATCTCCCACCCTGAGTCGCCGTTTCATCCTCCGCCCTTGGCCGTGACAAGTGTAGAGACCATTCAGGACAGGTTGCTTGCTCTAGCCCCTGATCCTGAGCCGGAGATGATCGTTGGAGCGTCGGGAGCTTCTCGCCGCAAGTCTCAGAAACAGAGGTAGGCCTGCCTCCTTTGTCTTTCTTTGCGTAGAGTATAGTAGCTTTTACATAGTTTAGATATGTATTTTGGATTCTGGAATATTAGAGGTATTATGGATCCTTTGAGGAGAGCCGAGGTTCGTATATTGGCTCAGTCTAACGGCCTCTATGTGGTCGGTTTATTGGAAACTAAAGTCCCGGAGTATCTCTTTGGTCCCCTGTCTTCGGGGCTGTTGTCTGGGTGGTCTTGGATTGCCAATTATAATTCTATTCCGGGAGGCAGGATATGGGTGGGTTGGGACCCCTCGCTGGTCAATTTTGAGGTGATTTCCTCCACTGATCAGGCCATCCATGGTAGAGTCAAGCACATTTCGTCGGGTCTCTATTGCTGCATCTCGGTTGTTTATGGCCAGCACTCTTTTGTTTCTCAGAGGCCTCTATGGGCGGACTTGGTCAGAATGAGTTCTTGCATCTACGACCTTCCCTGGATGGTGGCGGGAGATTTCAACGCCATAAGGGACCCTTCCGATAGGTTTGGCGGTTCCAACGCCTGGCCTCCTTCTTTTGATGAGTTTAATCAGTGTTTGCATCAGGCGGAGCTTGAGGATTTGAGATATGTGGGGCTTCGGTTTACTTGGTTAAGACGAACCTTAAGAGCTTTCAACTTGGTAACCAGTCTAAAAATGGGGACTCCCTCTCCCGGGGTCTCCCACACCTGATTAACAATGGCCTGAAAGGAAGGGTGTTCCATCCAAAAGTCAAAAAATTTGAAGGGCTTCCTTCGCAGAACTGGTTGGATAACCTTGACTACCATAGGGGAGTGGTCGGAAATACCAGAAGTTAGAAAATTCGCTTCCGAATAAGAGAAATGCAGGCTCCATAAATTGTTCATTAATACCCGATCAATCTTCCTCATTTTCCGATTAGCCCCGGAAGACGTCGACCAAGTAAACCGAAGCCCCACATATCTCAAATCCTCAAGCTCCGCCTAATGCAAACACTGATTAAACTCTTCAAAAGAAGGAGGCCAGGCGTTGGAACCGCCAAACCTATCGGAAGGGTCCCTTATGGCGTTGAAATCTCCCGCCACCATCCAGGGAAGGTCGTAGATGCAAGAACTCATTCTGACCAAGTCTGCCCATAGAGGCCTCCGAGAAACAAAAGAGTGCTGGCCATAAACAACCGAGATGCAGCAATAGAGACCCGACGAAATGTGCTTGACTCTACCATGGATGGCCTGATCAGTGGAGGAAATCACCTCAAAATTGACCAGCGAGGGGTCCCAACCCACCCATATCCTGCCTCCCGGAATAGAATCATAATTGGCAATCCAAGACCACCCAGACAACAGCCCCGAAGACAGGGGACCAAAGAGATACTCCGGGACTTTAGTTTCCAATAAACCGACCACATAGAGGCCGTTAGACTGAGCCAATTTACGAACCTCGACTCTCCTCAAAGGATCCATAATACCTCTAATATTCCAGAATCCAAAATACATATCTAAACTATGTAAAAGCTACTATACTCTACGCAAAGAAAGACAAAGGAGGCAGGCCTACCTCTGTTTCTGAGACTTGCGGCGAGAAGCTCCCGACGCTCCAACGATCATCTCCGGCTCAGGATCAAGGGCTAGAGCAAGCAACCTGTCCTGAATGGTCTCTACACTTGTCACGGCCAAGGGCGGAGGATGAAACGGCGACTCAGGGTGGGAGATGTCCTCCTCATCCGAAGAGTCATCGGGAGCCTCCACATTCGATCCACCGGGCGCCTCCAGATCCGATTCATCCGATTCCTCCGTATCCACATCCTGATCAGCCCGCAAGGGGAGAGGAGGGGGCGGTCGGGATACCGCCATGAAAGATAGGAGATCAGCCCGCAAAGGGAGAGGAGGGGGCAGTCGGGATCCCGCCGTGAGAGATAGGACGATTTTGGGGGGAGCACTCGAGCCCCTAACACCCTCGTGGGCTGGGGCGGGGTGAGGAGGAGCCGCAGCAGGGGGCTTTTCCCGAGAGAACTGCAGACGGGCAGGGGCGGGAGGAGGAGAAGCCGCAGCACGCGGATTGCCCCTCGAATGCTGGTCAGCGACTACCGAAGAGGAGGAGGAGGATTCATCTGTCATGGACTCCTTCTTTTTCTTTTTATTCTTCTTAGCCTTTTTCCTAGGTTGATTCTGAGCGGGCTGAGGAGCTGGATTCACTTGAGGAGGATCCGAGTCCTCTGCTGGAGCGGTCTGCTTTGACACAGGGGCGGGCTGAAGACGACCAGGGTCCACCTCCGCTTGAGTTGGAATGTAGACGCCTCCTACAGCTCGAGGTGGACCGGCAACAGTTTCTGACCTTTGCCCAATCTGCTCCGACACCACTACAACCAGGGGAGGAGAGGATGCCCTCTGTGGACCCGCCGGATCCACAACCAGAGGGGCTGGAACGGCTGGCGGAGTAGGTGCGATCGAAGGCTGTCTGGCCGGACGACGAGCAGCCTGATTTGGATTCGGATTGTGCCCAGACGCTCTCTGTTCCTGAGGAGGAGCACGGCAGTTATGGCCAAACGCGTTGCAATCCAAACACTTAGTCGGGAGCCATTCATATTCAATGTTAACGATCCTCGAGACTCCTTTCAAAGTGACCTTGGCCGTCTTTACTCTTGGCTTTCCAACCGTGATTTCAACACAGATTCTTGCGAAGGAAACCATTTGCATTTGATCGGTACGTTTATCAGCATATAGTGGCTTCCCCACCACACTCGCTATTGGGCTCATAGCCGGCACCGTCCAACATTCGAACGGAAAATTCCGCAACCGGATCCACACGGGGATAGCGGATTGGTCTTCTCTCTTCAAGTCCATAAGCGGCTTCCATTGCCGAAGAACTAACGGCACCCTGGCAATCGTGACCGGCCCATCTTTGAGGATTTTCCTCCTAAACCCGGGATCCGGGATTTGGAGGAATAGAAATCCTTGATCATCGGCAAAGATCTCCCCAATTTTGGAGCCCCATGACTTCCTCAGCGTTTGTTCTATCAAGCCGAATGGGAGCTTCCTTCTCGTCATCGGATAACCGACCAAGCAGTCATTCCACTTCGGGTCCATAGCATCGAGGGCTTCGTCCGGGAGGTTGACAACCGCTTCTCCATCCACAAAAGTGGGCGGAACGTAGGTTAATTCCGATCCTTTGACTGCCAAACGAGCCACATTCGCCCAAGAACGCACCGGGGCATCATGGTGACCCGCCGGAGGTTGAATAGGTCGCTTAGAGGCCGAGCGTCTGCGACTTCTTCCTCTTGATTGGCGTGGCCTTGATGAATTCTGCCGGCCTTTCATCCTGTTAGGGAGTGGATGACCCGAGGGGGACGCCCCACCAATACCATGCAGAGTAGAAGGCATAGCATCCCTAAGAGGAGAAGTCGGCTGCCCCAATGGGCTGACAGCCGAAGAGCGGCCAGAAGGAGCGATTCTAGCCATAACAGGATCCGCAGGCATTTTTACAGGATGCTGGACTGCATCCCCCACTCAACCGAATCAAATACCATCAAGAACCAGGGTGCTAATCTGTCTATACTTCAAATGCTCCCCCCGTACCAGAGGAGCCAGCACACTCCAGAAAACGCAGCAAGCACACCAGTAACGAAATCACACCAGCACAGATTCGAGCAAAGACTATTCAGCAGAGACGAACAGCTATAGGGGAGAAAGAACGACTGACCAGGGAGACAACACCAGGAGAATTCGAGCTAGTAAGATGTAGGAGAATCCCCTGGCAGCCCGAATCCCCAGCCGCTTCCCTTCAACCCGCAGAAGAGGAGCGAACAGCAGCTCCCACGTACTGTCGCGCGCAGCAACTCGTTCGGACGGAATACCTCAACCAGCTCAACCCAACCAGAGATATTCAGAGGGAGCGAAGGGCTAAGTGTGGCGAGACTCTCTTTCGAAAATCAGCCAAAAACACCCATGGAATCTCCCCAAACGAACAGCAGAACAGTCGGAAACCAGAGGAGAAAACTGCAGAAATTCGTAACATAGGCCAGACGATTTCTCTGCATGCAGGCCATCTATTGCGAAACCGTTCAGTGGAAACGTAGAGGGGACTGAGCTGAATCTTCCCTCCGAAAATCAGCCAAAACCACCCATCATAACTCCTCAAACGAACAAAAGATCAGCCAGAAACCAGAGAGAAAAAACTGGGCAGAATTCGTAACCTAAGCCAGACGATTTCTTTGCACACAGGCCATCTTTTGCGAAACCGTTCGGTGAGAACATAGAGGGGTCTGAGCTGAAGCTTCCCTCCGAAAATCAGCCGAAGACACCCATCGTAGCTCCTCCAACGAACACAAGAACAGCCGAGAAACTAGAGGAGAAAAACTGGGCAGAAATTCGTAACCTTGGGGCAGACGATTTCTCTGCATCTAGGCCATCTTTCGCGAAACCGTTCAGTGGAAATGTAGAGGGAACTGAGCTGAAGCTTCCCTCCGAAAATCAGCCGAAGACACCCATCGGAGCTCCTCCAATGAACACAAGAACAGCCGAGAAACCAGAGGAGAAAACTGGGCAGAAATTCGTAACCTAGGGCAGACGATTTCTCTGCATCTAGGCCATCTTTCGCGAAACCGTTCAGTGGAAATGTAGAGGGGACTGAGCTGAAGCTTCCCTCCGAAAATCAGCGCATTCCGACACCCATAGCCACGGGAATCAGCAACACACCAGACGGATGAACAGTGACTCGGGAATCCGAGTTGAGAGCATCCGATGAACAGTACCCGAGAGTTCCGAAAATGGCAAAGCTTATGCTTTCACAGTTGTTTTTTTTTTTTTTGGTAAAAGGTAATTAAATTAAATTAAGAGCTTGGACAAAATACAGAAGATCAAATCCGAACCCACACTCTGAGCAGAGACAACAAAGTGAGGGGGATCCGATGAAGGAGAAGACTACAACAACAGAAACAACAAGCCAAAAAGGCCACCAAACCTCTAGCAATTAACCTAAGAGACTAAGAACGGAGATACAGAACCAGACGAACAGCAAGACTAGAGAGGAGCATCCGCTTCAGTGGAGAAGACGGCCGGATCAAAGCCCCAACCTCTCTGAAGTCGCCTATTCCTTGGAGAGGGCTGGACATTCTTGAAGGTAATGACTTTGTCCTTAACCATCTTAATTAGATGGTTTTTAATAGCTGGGAGAGCCAACGGTTCGCCACGGAAGATCATGGCATTCCTCTTCTTCCATATAAGGTAGCAAAGAGCACCGAAGGAGAACCGAGCTATTTTATGATAAAAGCTCTTGCCGGAGAGAAATTTCTTGGCCCAGGCGAGAACTTCATCCCAACATCTGTTCCTCCAAGGTAGATTACACCTGGCGGCCCAAAAGAAAGCCAGAGAAGCCGAGGTGCGACACCCGAAGTAGAGATGATCTATAGAATCAGGAGTTTCACTACAAAAGGCACAGACATGAAAGTCAATACGTCCATAAGAAAGGAGCATAACCTGTGTGGGGAGACGCTTCTTTGCAATGAGCCAGAGAATAAACTGGTGGCGGGGAACAATGTCATTGTCCCAAATCAGAGGCGCCCAACAAACAGGAGGCTTCTTAGATCTGATGAAATTCCAAGCGGACGAGACCGAGAAGACTCCAGACGAATGCTCACACCAAATGAGCCGATCATTGCATTTGGACAACACCGGAAGGGATATACCCCAACGAACAAGGAAGTCCTTTGTCGGGAGACCCATAGGCGTGAATAAATATGCTACGACAGCATGCTCAGGCATGTGGAGGTTAGATCTAAAAGATAAAGGCACGAACACATCGAGGGGGCCACAGGGCAGCCAAAAATCATGCCACAAGGAAACCGAGAAGCCGTTTCCTATTTTCCATCGAAAGGATGTTCGGAACTGACCTCTTAAGTGGAGGATCTTTTTCCAGGACCAAGAGCACGTACCCGGCTGTGATGCAATCCAGAAATTTTCCCTGGGTAAGAAAACCGAATGGATCCAGCAGCACCACAAGGACTCTCTATCGGCGAAGAGGATCCAAATGAATTTGAGTATAGAAGCTCTATTGCAGTCTTTAAGATTCCGAATTCCAAGGCCGCCTTCTGATTTAGGCCGACACACTTCCTCCCAAGCAACCTTGGAGCCACCACGACCGAGGGCCGTTCCTTTCCATAGGAATTGCCTCATTATTCGTTCAACACTGGCAAGAACCGAAGCAGGGAGGGTAAACACGCTCGTCCAGAAGGCCTGGATGGAGTGGAGAACCGACCGCACAAGCTGAAGTCTGCCTGCAAAGGAGAGGAACCGATGCGCCCAGGATTGGATCCTAGAAGTGATACGGTCCGTCAACGCAATACAGTCCGATTTGGTCAGTCTAGAAGATATGATGGGGACGCCCAAATAGCGAACAGGAAGCTTTCCCTCTTGAAAACCAAAAGCCCACAGAATTTTATTTCTAATGGCCAAATCGCCGCCCGATATGAAGATCTCGCTTTTACTTCTATTGGGGAACAAACCACTCCATGATGAGAATATATCAAGCCCTCTCTTGAGCATAGACACCGACAACCAATCAGCTTGAGAGAAGAGAAAAACGTCATCGGCGAAGAACAAATGAGAGAGTTGAACCGATTTGCACCTCCAATAATATTTGAAATTATGATTAGCCGTGCGAGAGTTCAGAATACCGGAGAATATTTCCATAACTAATGTAAACAAGTATGGGGACATAGGATCCCCTTGCCTGAGGCCACGCCCACCAGGAAAAAATCCATGGAGATCACCATTGATGGCTATAGAAAAATAAGGCGTTCGAACACAGGCCATTACTAACCGGACAAATCCATGAGGAAATCTGAATGCTCGAAGCACATTTTCCAGAAAATCCCAGTCTACAGTGTCATAGGCCTTATGAAAATCAACCTTAACTGCACACTTTGAAAGATAAGGTCGAAGATGAAAACCAGCAAACAATTCCTGGGCAAGAAGGATATTATCTCTAATCCTTCTTCCCTTCACAAAAGCATTTTGCGATTGGCTGACTAGATCATTCAAGACCATCGCTATACGATTAGCTAAAATCTTCGTAATCACTTTATAAATAGTGTTACAGCAAGCAATAGGTCTAAAGTCTGAGACAGCGGTAGCATTCGGGATCTTACGAATGAGAGCTAGGATTGTAGTGTTTACCTCTTTAAGGAGCTTTCCCGAGTGGAAGAAGTCCCGAACAGCCAACACCACCAATGGCCCAACTATTTCCCAATTAGATCTGAAAAATTCAACTGAGAAACCATCCGGTCCGGGGGCCTTGCCCTTCGCTAGAGAGAACACCGTATCTTTGATGACAGCATCAGAAACCGGATCATTAAGGGTCCGAATTTGGTCCTCGCACAGAGGACGACGAATAACCGCCTGAATCTCTTGAAGGGTCGGCTTAGAGACGGTCTCATTAGGAGCCAATAAGGTCTAGAAAAAGTTGATGAAAACCTGAGGAACTCGCACTGGATCAGTAATAAGGAATCCATCTGAGTCTCTAACCGTGAGGATTCTATTAATAAGCTGTCTTCTTTTCACCGAATGGTGAAAGAACTTGGTATTTTTATCCCCCTCCTTTAACCAATTAATCCTTGACTTCTGACGGTAAAAGGACCCCTCCTGCTTTCTTAACTCAATGAAAGCCACCCGGCTGGCTCTCTCCCTATCCGCAAGTTGCGGATCGGAAGGATCCGCTTGGAGCTGAGCATGAAGAACAGAATGGGCCACTCTCGCCTCCTCAGTCCTGCAAGAGATGTCCGAGAAGGACTCCTTATTGAGTATCCTGAGGCGAGTCTTAAGCATTTTAAGCTTGGAAACTAGCTGAAACATTGGAACACCAGAAACCGGGGTATCCCATGTTTGCTGCACGATGGATCTGAAGTCCGGATGGTGTTCCCAGCATTCAAAATACTTGAATGGTTTTCTTTTATGTGGCTGCCGCAATACCTTAACCATTATTGGCGAATGATCCGAGATGCCTGGAGTTAAAAAAGACGCCTCCGAGTATGAAAACCGAAGGTTCCACTCATTGTTAACAAGAGCTCGATCGATCTTCCTTAGCTTTTTCAAGTTACCAGCTGAAGTGGACCATGAGTAACGGAGGCCGACATATCTAAGATCCACAAGATCAGTTTGCTCCAAACATTGGGCAAATTCATCAAAATAAGGAATCCAATTAGTGGCGCCACCCACACGGTCGGACGGATCCTTAATCGCGTTGAAATCTCCCGCAACTACCCAAGGAACATCCAGAAATGTTTCACTATAAAGCTGTAGATCCTTCCAGAGAGGTCTACGACGAAGAAAAGAGTGCTCTCCATAGACGGTAGAAACAGAACACGAAAGACCAGAAACGATACAAGTGACAGAACCATGAATGACTTGGTCCGAAATAGAGATGGGGCAAAAAGAAACAAGGTCTGGATTCCACCCAACCCATATCCTCCCACGCGGGGAGCAATTGTAATTCGCAATCCACTTCCACCCCCCAACCAAAGTGGAAGAGATTGAATCAAAAGATTCTTCCGGAACTTTAGTCTCAAGCACACCGACGAGGCTCAGCTTATTTATTGCAATAAAACGCCTAAGCTCAGCTCGTCTTAAAGGATCAAGGATACCTCTAATGTTCCAGAATCCAAAAAACATCCAAAAAACAGTTGAGCGAAGCGACTTACCTCCGTTTGGAGGTCTTGGGGGCCATAGAGGCCTTTTTACGTCCCTCAGGATTCGGATTCTCATCCAGCATCTGGAAGAATTTATCTTGAAGATTTGAAGTTCGCTGGAGGGACTGCTGTTTTTGTCTCGGATTGACAGTGATAGGCGAATCCTCATCAGAAGACTCTTCATTAGCACTCGGGTTTCGAATGTCTTCAGAGCTTTCTTCTACAACCAGGGACGAATCAACAGTAGGAGATTCAGTCGAGGAAGGAACATCAGCATTCTGAAGAGGTTGCTGAGTACTCCGAGGAATTTCCAATTGGGAATTCGGGTCTCGTTTTAGGGCTTGCCCTTCATTCGTGAGAGGTGAGAGACCAAACGAAGCCTTCTCCTCTGCATCTTTTTTAGCAGCCTCTGCTGCTGCCGCTTCTCTTTTTGCTTGCTTCCTTTTCTTCTTCTTATTTTTGCGCTTAACTTGCTTCCATTCCGTTTCTTCAGGCTCAGAAGACTCAGCAGCAGAATGGTGGTCGGCCAGAGATTGAGGTGGTCGAGACGGGCCAACTTGGGGGGTACTCGTCTCACCACAATGCAGGGATCTTTCCACATCCACCACCCCTACCGGATGTGCAGCAGGTCGAGTCGGTTGGGGACGGAGAGGACCATCTCCATCCTGTGAGGATGATGGCGGTAAAGCCACTCCTTTACCCTTGGCCAATGAAGCAGATTGATGAGGATCACCCTTGGGGTTGTCTGCATTAGATGCATCAGCCAATGCTCCAGAGTCAGAGTCGCCAGTGACAGGAACAGTTTCCATGCAGGTGTGACCGAAGACACCACATTTAAAGCAAACCGGAGGCATCCATTCGTATTCCACTTCAACAACATCAATTTTACCATCTGTGGTGATGTCTATAGACTCATATAGAGGTTGCCGTGCCAAAATTTCAACACACACACGCGCAAATGTCAGCATTGACATATTCTCTGTTCTCTAATCCACATACAAAGGCTTACCAATTGCACTCGACGCTTTGCCGATGCATTGGGCCGACCAGTAGGCCAGAGGCAAGTTCCTCAACCTTACCCAGACTGGAACGGATTTATGGACATCCTTCTTGAGCTCGACGCCCGGCTGCCATTGCTGCAGGAGCAACGGAATTCTGGCTACTGTCATATGACCGCCCTCCAGAATTTTCCTTCTGAACTCCTTGTTGGCAATACGAAAGAGATAAACTCCTCTACCATTAGATAAAACTTCAAGCAGTGCATGACCCCAAGCCCTCTTAAGGGATTCCTCCACTACCTTAAACGGTAGTTTTTTCCCGATGAAGAATCCAACAAGGCAGTCGAGTAATTTAGGGTCAGCTGCCTGTTTATCCGATTCATTCATGTGCACAACAGGTTTACCATTAATAATCTCTGGGCGCGAGTACTCTAGGTCGTAACCTTTATTTGCCGCACTCACAACCGCTGCCCACGAACGAGCTCCAGGGTTCTTCGAGTCACCTCTAGAAAGGGCTCTCTTGGTCTTAGACCGTCCTCTACTGTTTGTCCTTCCCCTACCAAATGATCGAGGAACTCGCGAATTTGAAGGAGCAGTCGGAGCAAGCCGAGCATTTCGGTTTCCAGCATTCGTAGAGGGGCCAACCGAAGGGGGTCGATCCGTCCTATGTGGAGAGGATGGCCGAGTACTCCTTCCCTCATTATTCAATCGGTTCTTCACCGACTCAACATCCATAGCAGCAGAATCGCACAGCAGAAACCAGAAAACCCAGAAACCCTAACACATAGATTACAATCCAGCCAACAAGCAGGGAGCGTACCAGGAGATGGGTCGGAAGGGTTGAAAGGGTAGGTAGAGGCGCCTCTTGTCACCGAAAATCAGCTCAATCCGCCGGCCAGAACATGCGAACGCATCTCCTGCAGAATCGCGAGCTACAGTGATCCGATCGCCCAGCTAGAGAGGAGACCGTGAACAGTACCAGGCGAATTCCGAAATGGCCAAACCCATATGCTTTCGCAGTTGTTCGTCTTTCATAAATCCAAGAATTTCACCTCTAACTATGAAATACGAATGCCCCCATCCTGTTAATCATTACTCCGATCCCGGCCAACACAATAGGACCAGAATCCTATGATGTTATCCCATGCTAATGTATACAAGCGTAGGTTTGCTTTGAGCACTCTAATTTCTTCAAAGTAACAGCACCAGGAGGCACGACCCGGCCAGTTAAGGCCAGGAGCGTATCGCCGGTAGAAGGGACGAGCCAATCGGTGCACACCGTGAGGCGGACCGGTCGACCCAACCCAAGGTCCAACTACGAGCTTTTTAACTGCAACAACTTAAATATACACTATTGGAGCTGGAATTACCGCGGCGCATTAGACTTGCCCTCCAATGGATCCTTAAGGGATTTAGATTGTACTCATTCCAATTACCATACTCAAAGAGCCCGATAGTGTTATTTATTGTCACTACCTCCCCGTGTTAGGATTGGTAATTTGCGTGCTGCTGCATTCCTTGGATGTGGTAGCCGTTTCTTAAGCTCCTCCGGAATCGAACCCTAATTCTCCGTCACCGTCACCACCATAGTAGGCCACTATCCTACCGAAAGTTGATAGGGCAGAAATTTGAATGATGCGTCGCCGGCACGATGGCCGTGCGATCCGTCAAGTTATCATGAATCATCAGAGCAACGGGCAAAGCCCGCGTCGACCTTTTATCTAATAAATGCATCCCTTCCAAAAGTCGGGGTTTGGTGAACGTATTAGCTCTAGAATTACTACGGTTATCCGAGTAGCAAATACCATCAAACAAACTATAACTGATTTAATGAGCCATTCGCAGTTTCACAGTCTGAATTAGTTCATACTTACACATGCATGGCTTAATCTTTGAGACAAGCATATGACTACTAGCAAGATCAACCAGGTAGCATTCCTTCACGACGTCCGCCGAGCATGATCCGCCGCGATGCCCGAGGGCTTCGCGCGATCAAGGACAAGGCAAGATCGTCATTCAGGTGAAGCGATAAACGCTTAACGATTAGGGAACAAGGGCCAATGACCCCACTCCCATTACGAGAGTTCCGCATCCGAGAGAACGAGTAGGCACTCGTGGTCCGTCCGAACGATCGAATGAGACGACGTTCGTGGAACACGAGCCCCACTATCCGGTCCAACCGAGCATCCAAGAGGACGTCGTGATGGAAGGGACTACCGAAGGCACACATTTCCGTCGCAATAGGTATGCAACACAGGAACCCACATCTTGCATCCGACGTTTAGCTCGCGGAGCAACAACTGATCGAAAGTGAGGGAAGCAGTTCGATGCACCAGCACGGAGCCTGCCTACGCACACATTCTTATCGTCTCTCACACGCCATCGCGTACACTGGAAACGAACCAAGCCGACTCATCCGTAGCTCCTCAAGCACGAGGGCTCGAGAATCACACGGAGTCATCGAACGAGGTCGCATCCGCACCGCTAGACGCGAGAACACCTATGTCTTGTTCGGGTCGTGGATCGATACAGCGCGTGGCTCGTTCATTCATGCCCGAGGCACGATCTCGTCTTACCGAAGGGACTCATAGATTCGTCAATTCCCAAGTAACTCGGTCATCGATTCATCCTCTATGGCCGCTTGGCTCGAAAATGACCCATGCGCTCGGCCATGATGCCTGCGTGAGGGGAGCCACGCGATGCATCCATCTTTGTCTAGGGGCGCTCTTTTCGATCGATCGGAACCTATTTCGGGGATCATTGAACGTTGTTATGACTCATTCTTGACTCATTTCTGTGCCAGTGACATGATTCATGCATCGCGCAACGATCGCCCGAAAACTGCCCGTGGCCTCTGACAACAACTACCCCCTAAAGAGCCTTATGAGCATTTTTGCCCCCACCAGGAGTAGACATTCACCATGTTTGAGTAGGCACCACCCCTCTGAAAAATTGTAGAAATTGAATTTTGATGAGATTTTTTGCAGAGATGCTTAGAAAAATGTGATCTAAATTATGGAAAAGTCAGAAAAAATTTTTGACAACCGAAAATATTTTTTTTTATTTTTGGTATTTAAAAAATTGAGAAATTCCGGAAAATTAGAAAAAAAAATATTTGGGACGTGGGAAAACCATCGTGGAGGCTATTTTATGACACACAAAAAATTTAGGAAGAAGAATGGATTCAATCGGACAAGAAATGATCGGTGAAGTTGCAACCGGACCATGGTTGGTCGGCCCCGATCGATCCCGGTCGAGCGGGATCGATCCACGATCGATCCGCATGGTGCAGGGATCGATCCCGCTCGACCGGGACCAATCCATGATCATCCATGCACCGATCGGATCGATCCACACGGCCGAGGCGGTCGGCCACGACCGATCCCGATCGAGCGGGATCGATCCATGATCGATCTGCATGGTGCAGGGATCGACCCCCGCTCGACCGGGACCGATCCATGATCGATCCATGCACCGATCGGATCGATCCACACAGCCGAGGCGGTCGGCCACAATCGATCCCGCTCGACCGGGATCGATCCATGATCGATCCACATGGCCGAGGCCCTCGACCGGGATCGATCCATGATCGATCCGCACGGTGCATGGATCAATCCACACGACCGAGGCCCTCGACCACGATCGATCCATGATCGATCCACACGGCGCATGGATCGATCCGCACGGCCGAGGCTCTCGACCGGGATCCATCCATGATCGATCCGCACGGTGCGTGGACCGATCCACACGACCGAGGCCCTCGACCACGATCGATCCGCACGGCGCATGGGTCGATCCACACGACCGAGGCCCTCGACCACGATCGATCCGCACGGCGCATGGGTCGATCCACATGACCGAGGCCCTCGACCGGGACCGATCACGCTCGACCGGGGATCGATCCGCACGGTGCAGGGACTGATCCCGCTCGAACGGGATCGATCCCCACGGTGCAGGGACCGATCCCGCACGACCGGGGATCGACCCACGATCGATCCGCATGCTGCAAGGGTAGATCCATGATCGATCCCCACGGCCGAGGCCCCCGACCATGACCGATCCCTGCTCGACCAAGATCGATCCACGATCGATCGTCCCCGACCACACGGTAGTCACATGCTTGTCTCAAAGATTAAGCCATCCACACGGCCAAGGCCCTCGATCGGGATCGATCCACAATCGATCCGGGTGATGCATGGGTCAACCGAGATGGATCCGCACGGCGCATGGATCGATCCACACGACCGAGGCCCTCGACCACGATCGATCCCGCTCGATCCTCACGGCCGAGGCCCTCGACCGGGACCGATCACGCTCGACCGGGGATCGATCCGCACGGTGCGTGGACCAATCCACACGACCGAGGCCCTCGACCACGATCGATCCGCACGGCGCATGGGTCGATCCACACGACCGAGGCCCTCGACCGGGACCGATCACGCTCGACCGGGGATCGATCTGCACGGTGTAGGGACTGATCCCGCTCGACCGGGATCGATCCCCACGGTGCAGGGACCGATCCCGCTCGACCGGGATCGACCGGGGATCGATCCACGATCGATCCGCACGGTGCATGGATCGATCCGATCGATCCAAGGTCGATCCGCACGGTGCAGGGACTGATCCCGCACGACCGGGGATCGACCCACGATCGATCCGCATGCTGCAAGGGTCGATCCATGATCGATCCCCACGGCCGAGGCCCCCGACCATGACCGATCCCTGCTCGACCAAGATCGATCCACGATCGGTCGTCCCCGACCACACGGTAGTCACATGCTTGTGTCACGGGCCTAGAAATGGACGACCCGAGAGGTTCCCCAAGGTCGACCCCAACTCGCCCGTGGACTTCCTGCTGTCACTCGGATTCCCACCAAGCCTTCTCCCCGAATTGCAAGGGCGGGCGAATATGTCATTAAGCTAAGATTACGGGAGTCTGTTCCCCTTTCATTTATGTTGGTAGTTGGTAAACGACATTATGTCGGTAGTTGAGGCAGTGCGATCTCGTCCGCCGATAGCATTCTAGATCGATGGTTGTAATCCGAGGCCCTTAGCTATAAAAGGGGTGTCCTCCTTCATTTGTAAACATCCACTACTTCCGCAATACAAAGCAAGTCTTCTTTCCAGAGCTTCTCTCTCTAGATACTTTCTCTCTCTACGATCCGGGTAAGGCGAGCGAGTGAGCATTCGACGGTGCCAGGCTTGGCTTAGGCGCTTTGGCAATCCATTCCGATCCTAGAGTGCCCGAGTCGCCGCGCGGTCACGATCCCAATCGATCGGCCCGTGACAAGTGGTATCAGAGCTAAAGAGAGATCCGTATCCAAGAGATTGAAGAGCGCCAACTGTTCGAGAGAATGTCAAGCCATGATGCGGCTATAGTTGGAGAGACTGTGCCAGGCATAGACACGCGCAGCAAAACAAAGAAAAGAGATCACTCGGTGGATGCTGCGGCTACGTTCGATGAAAAGATCGGGAAGGTTCGGAGTGCCGTACTCGAACTCATGGAAGGTCTTGACGATGTGCGAGATCGGATCATGGAGGTTGAGGGCTCGCTCCGTGAAGACTTCACGACCGGTATCAACCAAGCCACGACGCCATTGTTCGACAAGGACGAAGCTCTCGAAGCATCGATCGATGGTTTGAACGAGCGCGTCCAAATAATCGAGGAGGTAAGCCCGTGTAGGGAAGAGGTCGAAGCCATGAAGGCGGAGATCCGAGAGCTCAAGACCGAGCTCGCCCTATGCAAACTTAGCATCACGAATGGTGCGGTGCCTGCTCAAACGGTGACCAAGATTGAGGTCCCGAAGCCAAAGGAGTTCAAAGGCAACCGTCAACATGGAGCAGTACTTCGTGTGGAGCATGGAGCAGTACTTCGGCGCCATCAACATAAACGATGAGTCGATCAAGGTACGAACCGCTTCCATGTTCTTGTCTGATACGGCGATGCTGTGGTGGCGTAATAGGTGTGACGAGAGTAGACGCGGCGCTGATCCCGTGAACACGTGGGACGACTTCGTGAGGGAATTCCGCGACTACTTCTTCCCCGAGTTCGCTCAACAAGAAGCCCGAAGCAAGCTCCATCGCCTCGAGCAAAGAGGTACGATCCGAGAGTACGTGAAGGAGTTCACGGAGCTCAAACTCCAGATTCGCAACCTGAGCGAAGAGGAGGCTTTCGGAGCGTTCATGGATGGACTCAAGCCATGGGCACAACTTGAGCTGAAGCGGCGGGACGTGAGTAGTCTTGCGCGTGCGCTGAGCATGGCCGAGTCACTCGTCGACCTCACCAGAGTTGAACCGAGAAACAACCAAGCAAGAGACTGGAGGTCGGATCGACCCGAAGACGACACGAGAGGCACTCCCCGAGGCGCGCCCGATCAAAACATCCGAGCCAAACCGTGGGGAGAAGGGACCTCTAAGCCGTCCTTCCAAAGAGGTCGACCACCGATCGACTACGCGAGTAAGTTCGATCAACCTCCGCCCTCTCCTTGCTTTATTTGCAAAGGTCCGCACTGGACCCAAAAGTGCCCACAAAGGGGCCGTATCAACGCCCTCCTTGCCATCGAGGAAGAGAAGGAGGAGCCCAAAGAAGACAAGCAACAGATCCGGATTGGGGCTGTGAAGAAGATCAACTCGTTCCAAGCCCGATCGCCGACCAAAGAAGAAGGAATCACTCCAGACACCGACATGTTCTTCGTGGAGGTCGAAGTGGGTGGCCGAACGCTTTACGCTTTGGTCGACACCGGCGCATCCAACATGTTCATGTCGACCGAGGTCGCAAAGGTCTTGGGACTACGCGTGGAGCCATCCGGGAAGTCGTACAAGCCCATCAACTCGGACGACTTCCATGGCGTTGGAGCAACACCCAACGTGGACGTCAAGATTGGCGGATGGAAGGGACAAATGTCGTTCGAGGTAATCCCTCTTGATGATTATGATCTCATACTTGGCATGCAATTCTTCGAGAGTGTGGGAGCCATGATCGACATGAGGACGAAGTGTATGATGATCCTCGACAAAAAGTGCCCGTCGATGATCCCCATGATCAAAGGGGTGGTCGACACCAAGACCATCGCGTCGATCCGACGCCTCGACAAGAGCTTGAAGGCCGTCATGCGCATCAACAAGCTGTCCGAGGTGAAGTCGCCGACCAAGTTGGATCCGACTCCAACACACGCCATGCCTATCCAAGCACTCTTCCCCGAGGTTGAGTGTGCACCGCGTGCTCCGTCCAAGCCGAGGACCGAGCCGCGCGCATCCGACTTCATCATCGAAGGTTGTGGTCCTTCGTTCATGAGCGTCCGAGCAAAGAGAAACAAGCACAAGAAAGATCGTGCCAAAGCCCGCAAGGCTGCTCGCCGAGCTGAGAGCGACGAGGACGTCGCTCGAATGAGTGGGGGAGAATGTCACGGGCCTAGAAATGGACGACCCGAGAGGTTCCCCAAGGTCGACCCCAACTCGCCCGTGGACTTCCTGCTGTCACTCGGATTCCCACCAAGCCTTCTCCCCGAATTGCAAGGGCGGGCGAATATGTCATTAAGCTAAGATTACGGGAGTCTATTCCCCTTTCATTTATGTCGGTAGTTGGTAAACGACATTATGTCGGTAGTTGAGGCGGTGCGATCTCGTCCGTCGATAGCATTCTAGATCGATGGTTGTAATCCGAGGCCCTCAACTATAAAAGGGGTGTCCTCCTTCATTTGTAAACATCCACTACTTCCGCAATACAAAGCAAGTCTTCTTTCCAGAGCTTCTCTCTCTAGATACTTTCTCTCTCTACGATCCGGGTAAGGCGAGCGAGTGAGCATTCGACGGTGCAAGGCTTGGCTTAGGCGCTTTGGCGATCCATTCCGATCCTAGAGTGCCCGAGTCGCCGCGCGGTCACGATCCCAATCGATCGGCCCGTGACACTTGTCTCAAAGATTAAGCCATGCACACGGCCAAGGCCCTCGATCGGGATCGATCCACAATCGATCCGGGTGATGCATGGGTCAACCGAGATGGATCCGCACGGCGCATGGATCGATCCACACGACCGAGGCCCTCGACCACGATCGATCCCGCTCGATCCGCACAGCCGAGGCCCTCGACTGGGACCGATCACGCTCGACCGGGGATCGATCCGCACGGTGCAGGGACCGATCCCGCTCGACTGGGATCGACCGGGGATCGACCCACGATCGATCCGCACGGTGCAGGGACCGATCCCGCACGACCGGGGATCGACCCACGATCGATCCGCACGCTGCAAGGGTCGATCCATGATCGATCCCCGCAGCCGAGGCCCCTGACCATGACCGATCCCTGCTCGACCAAGATCGATCCACGATCGATCGTCCCCGACCACACGGTAGTGACATGCTTGCCTCAAAGATTAAGCCATCCACATGGTCAAGGCCCTCGACCGGGATCGATCCCGGTGATGCATGGGTCGACCGAGATGGATCCGCACGGCGCATGGATCGATTTTTCAACTGTATCCAAGGTCCTCTACCACAATCGATCACGAGGCTCGACTAGAATTTCAGAGGTGAAATTTTTGGATTTATGAAAGACGAACAACTTACCAAAATTAAGCTTGGCCATTTTCGGAACTCTCGGGTACTGTTCATCGGATGCTCTCAACTCGGATTCCCGAGTCACTGTTCATCCGTCTGGTGTGTTGCTGATTCCCGTGGCTATGGGTGTCGGAATGCGTTGATTTTCGGAGGGAAGCTTCAGCTCAGTTCCCTCTACATTTCCACCGAACGGTTTCGCAAAAGATGGCCTAGATGCAGAGAATCGTCTGCCCTAAGGTTACGAATTTCTGCCAAGTTTTCTCCTCTAGTTTCTCGGCTGTTCTTGTGTTCGTTGGAGGAGCTACGATGGGTGTCTTCGGCTGATTTTCGGAGGGAAGCTTCAGCTCAGGCCCCTCTACGTTCCCACCGAACGGTTTCGCAAAAGATGGCCTGTGTGCAAAGAAATCGTCTGGCTTAGGTTACGAATTCTGCCCAGTTTTTTCTCTCTGGTTTCTGGCTGATCTTTTGTTCGTTTGAGGAGTTATCATGGGTGGTTTCGGCTGATTTTCGGAGGGAAGCTTCAGCTCAGTCCCCTCTACGTTTCTGCCGAACGGTTTCGCAATAGAAGGCCTGCATGCAGAGAAATCGTCTGGCCTAGGTTACGAATTTCTGCAGTTTTCTCCTCTGGTTTCCGACTGTTCTGCTGTTCGTTTGGGGAGATACCATGAGTGTTTTTGGCTGATTTTCGAAATAGAGTCTCGCCACACTTAGCCCTTCGCTCCCTCTGAATATCTCTGGTTGGGTTGAGCTGGTTGAGGAATTCCGTCCGAACGAGTTGCTGCGCGCGACTGTACGTGGGAGCTGCTGTTCGCTCCTCTTCTGCGGGTTGAAGGGAAGCGGCTGGGGATTCGGGCTGCTAGGGGATTCACCTACATCTTACTAGCTCGACTTCTCCTGGTGTTGTCTCCCAGGTTAGTCGTTCTTTCTCCCCTATAGCTGTTCGTCTCTGCTGAATAGTCTTTGCTTGGATCTGTGATGGTGTGATTTCGTTACTGGTGTGCTTGCTGCGTTTTCTGGAGTGTGCTGGCTCCTCTGGTACGGGGGGAGCGGTTGAAGTATAGACAGATTAGCACCCTGGTTCTTGATGGTCTTTGATTCGGTTGAGTGGGGGATGCAATCCAGCATCTTGTAAAAATGCCTGCGGATCCTGTTATGGCTAGAATCGCTCCCTCTGGCCGCTCTTCGGCTGTCAGCCCATTGGGGCAGCCGACTTCTCCTCTTTGGGATGCTATGCCTTCTACTCTACATGGTATTGGTGGGGCGTCCCCCTCGGGTCATCCACTCCCGAACAGGATGAAAGGCCGGCAGAATTCATCAAGGCCACGCCAATCAAGAGCAAGAAGTCGCAGACGCTCGGCCTCTAAGCGACCTATTCAACCTCCGGCGGGTCACCATGATGCCCCGGTGCGTTCTTGGGCGAATGTGGCTTGTTTGGCAGTCAAAGGATCGGAATTAACCTACGTTCCGCCCACTTTTGTGGATGTAGAAGCGGTTGTCAACCTCCCGGACGAAGCCCTCGATGCTATGGACCCGAAGTGGAATGACTGCTTGGTCGGTTATCCGATGACGAGAAGGAAGCTCCCATTCGGCTTGATAGAACAAACGCTGAGGAAGTCATGGGGCTCCAAAATTGGGGAGATCTTTGCCGATGATCAAGGATTTCTATTCCTCCAAATCCCGGATCCCGGGTTTAGGAGGAAAATCCTCGAAGATGGGCCGGTCACGATTGCCAGGGTGCCGTTAGTTCTTCGGCAATGGAAGCCGCTTATGGACTTGAAGAGAGAAGACCAATCTGCTATCCCCGTGTGGATCCGATTGCGGAATTTGCCGTTCGAATGTTGGACGGTGCCGGCTATGAGCCCAATAGCGAGTGTGGTGGGGAAGCCACTATATGCTGATAAACGTACCGATCAAATGCAAATGGTTTCCTTCGCAAGAATCTGTGTTGAAATCACGGTTGGAAAGCCAAGAGTAAAGACGGCCAAGGTCACTTTGAAAGGAGTCTCGCGGATCGTTAACATTGAATATGAATGGCTCCCGACTGAGTGTTTGGATTGCAACGCGTTTGGCCATAACTGCCGTGCTCCTCCTCAGGAACAGAGAGCGTCTGGGCGCAATCCGAATCCAAATCAGGCTGCTCGTCGTCCGGCCAGACAGCCTTCGATCGCACCTACTCCGCCAGCCGTTCCAGCCCCTCTGGTTGTGGATCCGGCGGGTCCACAGAGGGCATCCTCTCCTCCCCTGGTTGTAGTGGTGTCGGAGCAGATTGGGCGAAGGTCAGAAACTGTTGCTGGTCCACCTCGAGCTGTAGGAGGCGTCCGCATTCCAACTCAAGCGGAGGTGGACCCTAGTCGTCTTCAGCCCGCTCCGGTGTCAAAGCAGACCGCTCCAG
Source organism: Eucalyptus urophylla (assembly GCA_026873135.1). Lineage (NCBI taxonomy): Eukaryota > Viridiplantae > Streptophyta > Magnoliopsida > Myrtales > Myrtaceae > Eucalyptus > Eucalyptus urophylla. The sequence goes on along the minus strand of JAOPUP010000173.1, from coordinate 33,177 downwards.
CAGAGGACTCGGATCCTCCTCAAGTGAATCCAGCTGCTCAGCCCGCTCAGAATCAACCTAGGAAAAAGGCTAAGAAGAATAAAAAGAAGAAGAAGGAGTCCATGACAGATGAAGCCTCCTCCTCCTCTTCGGTAGTCGCTGACCAGCATTCGAGGGGCAATCCGCGTGCTGCGGCTTCTCCTCCTCCCGCCCCTGCCTGTCTGCAGTTCTCTCGGGAAAAACCCCCTGCTGCGGCTCCTCCTCACCCCGCCCCAGCCCACAAGGGTGTTAGGGGCTCGAGTGCTCCCCCCAAAATCGTCTTATCTCTCACGGTGGGATCCCGACCGCCCCCTCCTCTTCCTTTGCGGACTGATCTCCTATCTCTCATGGCGGTATCCCGACCGCCCCCTCCTCTCCCCTTGCGGGCTGATCAGGACGTGGATACGGAGGAATCGGATGAATCGGATCTGGAGGCGCCCGGTGGATTGAATGTGGAGGCTCCCGATGACTCTTCGGATGAGGAGGACATCTCCCACCTTGAGTCGCCGTTTCATCCTCCGCGCTTGGCCGTGACAAGTGTAGAGACCATTCAGGACAGGTTGCTTGCTCTAGCCCCTGATCCTGAGCCGGAGATGATCGTTGGAGCGTCGGGAGCTTCTCGCCGCAAGTCTCAGAAACAGAGGTAGGCCTGCCTCCTTTGTCCTTCTTTGCGTAGAGTATAGTAGCTTTTACATAGTTTATATATGTATTTTGGATTCTGGAATATTAGAGGTATTATGGATCCTTTGAGGAGAGCCGAGGTTCGTAAATTGGCTTAGTCTAACGGCCTCTGTGTGGTCGGTTTATTGGAAACTAAAGTCCCGGAGTATCTCTTTGGTCCCCTGTCTTCGGGGCTATTGTCTGGGTGGTCTTGGATTGCCAATTATGATTCTATTCCGGGAGGCAGGATATGGGTGGGTTGGGACTCCTCGCTGGTCAATTTTGAGGTGATTTCCTCCACTGATCAGGCCATCCATGGTAGAGTCAAGCACATTTCGTCGGGTCTCTATTGCTGCATCTCGGTTGTTTATGGCTAGCACTCTTTTGTTTCTTGGAGGCCTCTATGGGCGGACTTGGTCAGAATGACTTCTTGCATCTACAACCTTCCCTGGATGGTGGCGGGAGATTTCAACGCCATAAGGGACCCTTCCGATAGGTTTGGCGGTTCCAACGCCTGGCCTCCTTCTTTTGATGAGTTTAATCAGTGTTTGCATCAGGCGGAGCTTGAGGATTTGAGATATGTGGGGCTTCGGTTTACTTGGTCGACGTCTTCCGGGGCTAATCGGAAAATGAGGAAGATTGATCGGGTGTTAGTGAACAATTTATGGAGCCTGCATTTCTCTTATTCGGAAGCGAATTTTCTGACTTCTAGTATTTCCGACCACTCCCCTATGGTAGTCAAGGTTATCCAACCAGTTCTGCGAAGGAAGCCCTTCAAATTTTTTGACTTTTGGATGGAACACCCTTCCTTTCAGGCCATTGTTAATCAGGTGTGGGAGGCCTCGGGAGAAGGAGTCCCCATTTTTAGACTGGTTACCAAGTTGAAAGCTCTTAAGGGTCATCTTAAGCAGTTGAATAGAGATTCCTTCTCTAGCATATCCGAGAGGGTTGCTCAATCCAGGAATGCCTTTAGGTTAGCACAAGTGGACCTTCAGCAGGATCCGACCAACATCCTCTTGGCGGAGCTTGAGAAGAATCACCGCAGGACCTTCGTAGAATTGAAAAGTCAGGAGGAGGCTTTCTTTAGACAGAAATCCAGAATTCGGTGGCTTGAGAATGGTGATAAGAACACTAAGTACTTTCATCATTCGGTGACTACAAGGCAAATGAGGAATAGGATTATCTCGGTTCTTGACAGAGATGGGAATCTTGTCACTGAGCTGAGCCATGTCCAAGACACATTTGTCACTCACTTTAAAGAGCTGTTTGCGCCGCGTACCCTCCCTCTTAGGCCGGAGTTGGGAGACTTGCAGCAAGTTATCCATTGCCCGCTCACGGAAGATCAGAGAGCTTCTCTCGCCCGCCCCTTTTCAGAGATGGAAATTAAGGATACCATGTTCTCTCTAGCCCGTGGGAAGGCCCCGAGGCCGGATGGGTTTGGTGTCGAATTCTTCAAGAGCAATTGGGACCTTGTTGGACCATTGGTCATTGAAGCAGCTAAGGATTTCCTTGTTATGGGGAGACTTCTAAGAGAGATTAATTCCACCATCTTGGTGTTAATTCCAAAGGTGCCTAATGCTACCTCGGTAAATGATTATAGGCCCATTGCTTGCTGCAACACGATCTATAAATGTATTACCAAGGTCTTAGCCAACCGTGTAGCCGCAGTGCTTCAGGACACCATCAGCCCTTCTCAGAATGCATTCGTCAAGGGTCGGCGGATTAGGGATAATATTCTCCTCGCTCAGGAGTTATTTGCCGGGTTCCATCTTCAGCCATTTGCTCCCAAATGTGCTGTCAAGGTGGATTTTCAGAAAGCATACGATACGGTAGACTGGGACTTCCTGGAGCTGGTTTTGCGGGCGTTTCGTTTCCCGGACCATCTTATTCGTCTTATCATGGTTTGTGTGCGCACACCTATGTTTTCTATCTCGTTGAATGGGGAGCTCCATGGATTCTTCCCGAGTAGCCGAGGCCTTCGACAGGGTGACCCTATGTCTCCTTATCTTTTCACCTTGGTTATGGAAGTCTTCTCAGGGATCCTCACTTCGCGTGTGGAGCAGCCGGGTTTTAAATTCTCCTGGAGGTGCAAGGCCACTAGATTATCACATCTTTTCTTTGCAGATGATGTCTTCCTCTTTTGCCGTGCGGATATGGCCTCCACCTTGCTCCTGAAGGATGGCCTGGACACATTCGCCGCTTGGAGTGGATTGAAGCCGAACAATAGCAAAAGTGAAGTGTTTCTTGCAGGGGGCTCGGATGACTTGAAGTGTCAGATCAAGGACACCTTTGGATTTGTGGAAGGGAAGCTGCCGGTGCGTTACCTAGGAGCTCCAATTATTTCCTCAAGGCTTGGCAAGGCGGACTGTGTGTCATTAGTGGATCGTATTACAGCGAGAGTGCAATCGTGGACTCATCGCTTCCTTTCCTTTGCTGGGAGAGTTCAGCTTATAAGGTCAGTGCTCCATGCTATACAATCTTATTGGGCTAGTGTCTTCGTTATTCCTATGGCGGTCTTAGATCGTATTGAGCAGATCCTTAGACAATTCCTTTGGAAGGGTCCTACCCTTGGAAAGGGAGGAGCTAAAGTGTCCTGGGAGGATGTATGCCTCCCAAGGGAGGAAGGAGGTCTTGGAATTCGCAGTCTGCGAGAGTGCAACAAGGTTGCGATGCTTAAACACATCTGGACCCTCTTCACGGATAAGGAGTCCTTATGGTGCAAGTGGATTCACTCTACTTTTTTGAAAAGAGGGAAGAATTTCTGGGTGGTTAAGGCTCCGACGCATTGCTCGTGGGCATGGAAGAAAATCTCCAACTGAGATCCGAATTTCGACTCAATTTTTGCTAGAGGATTGGAGATGGGCGAAGGGTTTCCCTTTGGTTTGACCACTAGCATCAAAGAGGTCCACTAGAGATTATTTGTTTAGAGCGGACTATATTGGATTTGGGGCTTTCTAGGTGTGCAATTGTTGCATACCTATTCTCTTCCGCAGGTCAAGTCTTCAGGACAGTATTAGATTCCTGGAACCTGCCCCTTCCACTCCTTTCCGAGGGTCCGGATAGATTTATTTGGAGTGACAATCCGTCTGGTCTCTTTTCAGTCGCCTCAGCTTGGCATATCTTCAGGAGAAGGAAAGCAAGGGTGGATTGGTCTTCCTTTATTTGGAATAAGGCCATCACTCCGAGATACCAATTCAATCTCTGGCTGATCATAAGAGCCGTCTCCCTACACAAGCTTTTCTTATATCTTATGGGAGAATTGGGAGAGAAGTTTGTGCCTTTTGCAAGCTCATGCCAAATTCTATTGACCACCTCTTCTTCGGTTGCTGCATCACGGCTAGTATGGCTTACTTTTGGGCGTCTAAGAGTAACCTCCCATGGAGGAATAAGACGTGGGTGGAAAATCTGCAGTGGGCTATGAAATTCCTCTCAGGTAAAGACTTCTATCATTCCATTGGTCGATTCTTTTTCGGTGCTCTTTGCCATCTCATTTGGAAGTATAGAAACGACATTCTCTTTAGAGAGCATCCTGTCGTAGTTGCGGCTGTCAAGAAGCATCTCATTAAAGTTGTTAAGGATAAAGCCTTAACCTTCAAGAATGTGGAAGATTGTCCGAGAAATAGGAGGTTACAACGGAACTGGGGCCTTGACCCTGCTATTTTCAGTTCTCCTATGCCGATCGGCTAGTCTCCTTGATCTAGCATTGCGGGTGCCTTCTCCTGCCTTCGCCGTTTCTCCAGGCTCGCCTGCACTTTTGATGGGGTTTGTTTGGATTCATCGGTGCCTCACCCTCTTGGGATACCTTCTTTCTGTTTCGCTCTAGGTTTTGTTGGTTGTTTGTTTTCTGGCCCTGCGTGGCCGTCCCTTTGGGTAGGTTAGGCTGTTTTGTTTGGTTGGTTGTCCCAGCCCTGCGTGGCCGTCTCTCTTGGGCTGCTTGTTTGGCCCTGCTTGCTTTGACCGTTTTGCGGTTCACTTTTGAGTCCGGCGCCCTTCCACTCGATTAGACGTTGTGTCTTGTTGAGTGCAAGTTTTGTGGTGCCTGATCTTGTAAATTTGTTGGTTAAAGCTAAATATATTATTACCCTTTACCAAAAAAAAAAAAAAACAACTTACCAAAATTTCTTTACCAAAAAAAAACAACTTACCAAAATTTTTGGCGCCATTTTACTTTTCACCGAAAAAAAAAAACAACTTACCAAATATTTCCGCAGTTGTTTTTTTTATTTTTTTTGGTATCCAACTTAAGTCCCGGCAGCTAGTTCGTCCCTCAACAATCCAAGAATTTCACGATCGATTCGCATGGTGAGGGGAAGTCCCGAGGATTGAAGGATCGATGCACACGGTGCGGGGAGGGGTCGGCATTCACGGTGCGGGCATTTGCACAAAAGTCACGGCACGTTGGCCTTGTCACGACGGGACATGTGTAAAGCACTCTCAAGTCATGGCAAGTAGGCCAAGCACAAGTCACCACACTCGGAGCGTTTCGATTTCCTCTCATGCCGCTTATGCATCACTCAAGTCGTGGCATGTCGGCCGAACCAAGTCACATGCTCATGCCTGGAGCAGCACACACACACCCTTGTGTGCATGGACTCTCAAGTGATGGAGCCTTAGGAGATACGTAAAGCCTCCGATGATGCGGGGACTACTCGCTCTCAAGCCGTGGGTGCGAGAACTAGGGTGCTTGGGACTTAGGAGAAATCGGAGGGCCCTCACGGAGGACGGCGACCCTCGTGCTCGTTTCGTGGAAGAGGAATTTTGTTGGTTGGTTGTGGAGTTAGGGGTTTGGGGGGAGGGACGAATCGAAGCGACAAGGGCTGAATCTCAGTGGATCGTGGCAGCAAGACCACTCTGCCACTTACAATACCCCGTCGCGTATTTAAGTCGTCTGCAAAAGATTCTACTCATCGCTCAATAGGAATTGTGCTTCAAGGCGGCCCACACGGTTCATCCACTGCGAGAGCTTCACCAACGACACGTGCCCTTGGGGGAACAAGTCCCCTACTGCAGGTCGGCAATCGAGCGGTGAGCTTATGCGTCACTTCTAGCCCGGATTCTGACTTAGAGGCGTTCACCATAATCCGGTCAAGACGGTAGTCACGCCATTGTGCTTTTCAACCAAGCGCGATGACCAATTGTGCGAATCAACGGTTCCTCTCGTACTAGTTGAATTACTATTGTGACACTATCATCGGGGGGTAAAACTAACCCGTCTCACGACGGCCTAAACCCACCACGCTCCCTATTGATGGGTGAACAATCCAACACTTGGTGAATTTCGCTTCACAACGATAGGAAGAGCCGACATCGAAGGATCAAAAGCAACGTCAGCTATGAATGCTTGGCTGCCACAAGCCGCTTATCCCTCGTGGTAACTTTTCGACACCTCTAGCTTCAAATTCTCAAGATCTAAAGGATCGATAGGCCACGCCACGGCTCGTATTCACCGAAATCAATCAAACGAGCTTTTACCCTTTGTTCTACACGAGATTTCGTTCTCGTTGAGCTCATCTTAGGACACCCGCGTTATCTTTTAACGATGTGCCGCCCCACCAAACTCCCCACCTGACAATGTCTTCTGCCCGGATCGGCCCGCATGCGCGGACCTTAGTTCTAAAAGAAGGGGCATTGCCCGCCTCCGTTTCACGGAATAAGTAAAATAACGTTAAAGTAGTGGTATTTCACTTTCGGCCGCTTCTCGCGGCCCCACTTATCCTACACCTCTCAAGTCATTTCACAAAGCTCTGACTAGAGTCAAGCTCACTGGTGGTCTTTTCCGCTCGATTCCCGCCAAGCCTGGGCTCTTGGCCGTGGTTTCATGATAGCAGACAGATGTTGGGAATTCACATCCATTCATGCGTCGCTACTAATTGGGGATGACGAGGCATTCGCTACCTTAAGAGAGTCATAGTTACTCCCGCCGTTTACCCGCGCTGCTGAATTTCTCTTCACTTTTGACATTGAGAGCATCAAGTAAAATCACATTGCGTGGAGCATCCGCAGACCATCGCAATGCTTTGTTTTACCCAAACACTGATTCCTCGTCTGCACGCCAGTTCTGAGTTGACTGTTCGACGCCCGAGGAAGGCCCCCGAAGGAGCCGTTCCTAATCCGTCCCCCGGTCGGCACGCGGCGACCCGCTCTCGCCGCGAGAGCAGCTCGAGCAGTCCACCGACAGCCGACGGGTTCGGGATTAGGACCCCCGTGCCCAGTCCTCAGAGCCAATCCTTTTCCCGAGGTTATGGATCCATTTTGCCGACTTCCCTTGCCTACATTGTTCCATCGACCAGAGGCTGTTCACCTTGGAGACCTGATGCGGTTATGAGTACGACCGGGCGTGGACGGCACTCGGTCCTCCAGATTTTCAAGGGCCGCCGGGGGCGCACTAGACACTACGTGACGTGCGGTGCTCTTCCAACCGCTGGACCCTACCTCCGGCTGAGCTGTTTCCAGGATGGGCAGGCTGTTAAACAAAAAAGATAACTCTTCCCGAGGGGCCCCCGCCGACGTCTCCAGACTCCCTAATGTTGCCGTCAACCGCCACGTCCTAGTTCAGGAATTTTAACCCCATTCTCAAGTCACACGCAGGGTGCGCCATCAGATCGGCTTCCTCTGCCTCAGATCGACTAACCCATGGCAAGTGTCGCTTCACATGGAACCTTTCCCTCTTTTGCTCTCAAAGTTTCACTGAATGATGGTACGCCACTTCACCAAGATTCCGCACTCCGACGGCCGCCCGCCTCGGCTCACACCCTGTGCCTGCAGTAGCTGACCGCCACGCCTCCTACTCACTGGCTCCGCACTCTGCCTCGGGACGGCCGAGTATAGGTCAAGGCTGTTAGCCATCCATTTTCTGGGCTAGTTGATTCGGTGTGAGTCGTTACACACTCCCTTAGCTGATTTCGACTTCATGACCACCGCCCCGCCAGTTTTAATCACTCAACACCTCGGGGTTCCCAGGTTAGCCAGCAGTCAGCACCGCACCTCGACTTCCTGCTCATCCCATCGCCGCCTGCGACCAAAAAGGGCCCACTGGGAGTTTCCTGATTCCGTGGCGTGGCTCAAGGAAGCTGCCCGCCGTCCTACCTACGCAGTGCTTCCGAGAACAGTCGAGGGTGTCAGCGCCCCGATGCCTCTAATCATCGGGTTTACCCGATAGAACTCGCTCTGGCCCACCTATCCCTGAGGGAAACTTCTGGAGGGAACCAAATTTACTAGATTTGCTCGATTAGTCTTTCACTCTATACCCAAGCGACGAACGACTAATGCTAGTATCGTCGGCCTCCACCAGAGTTCGCTCGCCCGCCCGTGCATAGTTCACCATCTTTCGGTCCCGACAGGCATGCTCTCACTCGAACCCTTCTCAGAATGTGGCATCCCAAAATTCAAGTCATCCTCTAGAGAAATTAAAGCCTATAATTAGGTAATGAAATTACCTATGGTCTATGTGTTTTCTTAAGGCTATGTGTTATTGTGCTTGTGTTTATGAATTTTGAAATTAGGACTGTAGGATAAATTAATAACCTATGCTTGGCCATGCATCTTATAGATTTAATTCCTATAAGTAAAATGTTACAAGATTTTGGCCATGTGAAATTTAGGACGTGAAATCTATAAAAGAAAGAATTTAAAAGTGAATTGTTAAAAGTGAAATAGGGATTTAATTAAGCTTGGGCCTTAGGTCCAAGAGAGGACTTTTAATTGGCAAGATGGCCGGCCCAATAGAGGCCCAAAAGGAGTGGTCGACCAGCCCATTTGCCAGCCCAATCCAAGCCCACAAGCCTTGCATGCGAGCTGCCAAGTGGCATGGGGGTTGTGCAAGGTGTGGCTGCCCCCATTGGCCATCTTGGGCGGCCACATGCAATATAAAAAGCCACTAAAAAGAAAGAGAGAGAGAAAGGGAGAGAGAGAGAGTGGCTTGTTCGGCCAAGAGAGTGAGCCGAGAGAGTGAGATGCGAGAGAGAGGGAGCAGCCAAGAGAGAAAGGAGGAGGAGGAGCCGCCGTGTGCCGCCGTGTTCGTCCGCCGTGTACCGTCGTTTTCTTCGGTCTAGAGGCAAGTGGAGTCCGTAACTTCTCTTGCATGTTTGTTTTGGTGGTTGCATGTTCGATTTTAGGTGTGATTTGTGCGAAAAACCGAGGTAAGAGTTGATTGTTTTCAAGCCGTGTGACTGTTGTTGTTCGGTTTGTGGAAGTCAGTAGCTTGTTCGAGCTTGCATGTGTGTTTGGAGTTCGATTTTGGCTTCGGTATCTTCATAAAAGTTGAAGCTAACATCTTGTAGTATGACGTACTGAAATTTCGTAGGAAACGATGGAGATTTGAGGGGTCAAAAGTTCTATCATACGGAGACCCTAGATCTGCGAAATCTTCACTGACATCTTGTTGATTTCTTGTTTGCATGTTGATTTCTATTGAAGATTTGACTTCGTTATTTTCATGAAAGTTGTAGGTAATACCTTAAACTACAACATACTCAAATATGAAGAGAAATGAACGAGTATAGCCTAGTGAATCGGCTAGATCTTGGAAACAATGGTTCTGGTGAAGTATTCCGAGACACCCGAGACTTCATGGACTTAAATGGTGACCATACTCTGGTTATTTGACCTAGATCTCTTCATGAAACTTGTAAAGGACACCTTGATACATAACATACTCAAAATTCAGAGGAAACGAAAGAGAATAGACGGGTTAAACCTTAATATTTCGGAGATGTGCATTCTGGACGATGCGGTAGTGGTTCCAGAAGTTTCGTGGGGTTGTATAAATTAATCTAAAAATAATTTGGCTTATAGTTCTTCATAAAAAGTGCACGAAAATGTGTTGGCTATCACCCTGTGAAATTTCGTAATTTTTGAAGGCCATATGAGTATTTTAATCGAATTTATTTGGAAACTGTGCAATTCTGGTCATTATCCGAATATCATGTGCTAATTTGTGGAAATTGTGAAATTATGAGAAATTCAATTTGGCCATGAATTTTGTATGAAATTGTGATCCTATTGATTTTTTTAGTGATTGTTTGAATATTATGATTTTGGGAAAATCATAGATATTAAATTTAATATTTATTTATGAAAATAAATAAATATAATAAAATAATAAAATAATAATAAAATAAAATGGATTTTTATTTGGCCATGGATTCAATTCTATTTGTGTGGCATATGTGTGATGAGGTCTTTGCACATGTATTGGATTGAGATGTATATGTGATAAAGTCTTGGTATGCGTATGACATGGTCCTTGTACATGTATTGAATTGAGATGTGTATGGGATAAAGTTTTGGCATGTGTATGACATATGAATTGAGATGCAAGTGTGAATTCCATGTTAAGTGTGATTTGTTTGATACCATGCCAATTGCCATGTTAAATTGAGATAAAGAAATGGTATATGTGGATGATGGTAAATGAGGATGTGGTTGTGGTGGATGATGATGTCTGGTGGCCTAGTGGCGTAATTCCAGAGATTCCCTGGGAGATTCAGGATGCCCGGAATGTGGGGGGCCGGATGTCCGGTTGTATCTTGGATACATGCCCGGAGGTTCCTCGCGATGCCAGGATTGGGGTGCAGGATGCCCGACCAGGGAGTGTAAATGCCGGAAGCCCTGTCGGAGGTTTCTGCCCGAAGGGAATGCCTCGTGATGCTAGTTGAGATGCGAGATGCTCGGAATGTGGGGGGCCGGAAGCCCGGTGGCCATGGGATGGCTGAGTTTGCCGGGAGCCCTGTCGGAGGTTTCTGCCCGAAGGGTTGATGATGAGATTGATGAATGGGTGATGTGGTGATCAAAATTGAAAGATAAAGATGAAAATTAAACCATGACATGATGATATGCATGGCATGATATGCATGATGATATGCATGATGATGAGGATGATGATGATATGCGATGTGATATGATGATCACCCATGGCATGATATGCATGATGATATGCATGATGATATGTATGATGATATGCACGATGACGATGATGATGTGTGTTGTGACGATGTCATGATAAGGGTGACATGTATGATATAATGAATGCCATGATGATTATGGTGATGACATAAGATGATATGATATGCATGATGATAAGGCACGATGATGCATGATTGTATGCGCATGGCTGCAAGGCAAGTTATGCCTGCTATGCATGTATGATGATATGCATGATGCATTGAGTTGTTATTGGATTTCCCTATCTGCTGAGTGGTTGTACTCACCCCTTTTGGGGATAACATTTCAGATTAGTAGAGGGTTTGAACGGTTGGATGTGACCGTGAGGAGGAGGATAGCAAGGGAAGGAGCTTTTGGACGCCGACACTGATCGATGGACTTAAAGTGTATGACTGTTTGAGGAAACATCGGTCATCTTTTGAAATATAGCCAAGTATAGAAAGACTATGGCAATTTGATGTATCGATTAATGACGTCCATCAAGTTATGTAAACAAAAGTGTACGGCTTTTATCTATAAATGTTTAGTTGGTGTGCATCGTTTTCTAAATATAGGGAAGGGAGTTTGCTAGATGTGCTTCCGTGTATGAATTGCGCAAGGGACCTATAAAAAAAAATGTGTAAACCCCCATGGTTGTATGGACCCGCTGCAATTGAAATGGTATCAGAGTGGCATGTTATTAGGAAAGTAAATGGTAAGCAAACTGTGGCAACCCAAATCGGATCGGGGGCCCTCGAGGGGTGTCACACAGAAGATCAAGGTCGGTCGGCGGTGCACCCAAAAGGGATCCCACCAATCAGCTTCCTTACACCTTACGGGTTTGCCACCCATTGACTCGCACACATGTCAGACTCCTCGTCCGTGTTTCAAGATTCGCCAACGGGAGCCCATCAGCCGCTGCCCGAGCACGCAGAGGCCGGCGCACGCCGCAGGCGCGTGCCGATTCCACAATCGTGAAGGGCGACGCTTTCCACCCGGGACGTGATCAAGGCCCTCGCTCGGCCGCCACCGCATCCGCATCGGCCCGGCTCGAGTCAATCGCACCGGCTCACCGCTCCACAACCAACCGAGGCACACGCCGCCCCCAACCGCTTCCCTCCCACAATTCCCAAGCACTCTTCGACTCTCTTTCAAAGTCCTTTTCATCTTCTCGCGTACTTGTTTGCTATCGGTCTCGCCCATATATTTAGCCTTGGACGGAATTCTGCCGCCCGACAGGTCGCATTCCCAACAACCCTGAATTTCCGCCGACAAAGGTTCTCGTGGTGCGACACAGTGGTCCGACAACGCTCTCACTCTCTCGCGCCCCTTCCAGTGTGGAACTTCGCCGGGTCCGTCACGAGGACGCTCCGCATTACACCAACGCCGAGGGACGATTCTCATGCCGGGCTCTTCCCGCTCGTCAAGCACAGGAATCCTTGTTACTTTTCCTCCGCTATTGATATGCTTAAACTCAGCGGGTAGCCCCGCTTGACCTGGGGTCGCGTTGGTAAGGAGCAGATTCGCGGAGCGTGCGATGAGCGGCACGCGCGACATTGATCATTGGGGTCTAATCAACCACTGAATGTCGTGGTGCTGATCGCTCCGACGCTTGATTTTGGGCCAACCGGGACGTGGTCGTCGCGGGAGGCCATCGTACGCGCCCGAGTCCCGCTCGCCCTGTTGAAAGGGAGGAGGGGATTAGGGGCAACGCCATGTGTGACACCCAGGCAAACGTGCCCTCGACCAAAGGTTTCGGGCGCAACTTGCGTTCAAAGACTCGATGGTTCACGGGATTCTGCAATTCACACCAAGTATCGCAGTTCGCTACGTTCTTCATCGATGCGAGAGCCGAGATATCCGTTGCCGAGAGTCGTTATGAGTAATATGAGATTACATGGCATCCCGCGCGCGCACCGTGTATGGGGCGGCGGGAGCATCGCACTCTTGTTCAAGTTCCTTGGCGCATTCCGCGCCGGGGTTCGTTGCGCCGCCGAGGACAAGAACCGAGCGCCCTGAGGAGCCCGACCCCGATCCCCGGCGTGGATAGGGACGTCAGGCTGAGCCCGCCGTCCCCGTTGAGTTTGTTACCGGTTCTCTGGTCATTCTGCTGGGCAGGATTCGACAATGATCCTTCCGCAGGTTCACCTACGAAACTACACGACTTCTCCTTCCTCAATGATAAGGTCAAAGTGGACTGCGACGGCCATCGACGGCCAACCGCCCGCCGCGATCCGAACACTTCACCGACCATTCAATCGGGCAGAGCGACGGCTGGGTGTACAAAGTGGCAGGATCGCAGTCAACGCGAGCCGACGACCTCGCCGCTTACTAGAATTCCTCGGGTCAAGACCAACACCGTGAATGATCTATCCCCATCACGATGAAATTTCAAGATTACCCAGTGCCTCACGCGCTGGGCGCTATAGACCGCTGGAATACACGCTGCAAATCGCCGCCGCTGCGGCGCCCGTAACATCTAAGGGCATCACGCACTGCTATTGCCTCAAACTTCCTTGGCCTAAGCGGCCATAGTCCCTCTAAGAAGCTGGCCGTGGAGATGTACATCCACATAGCTAGTTAGCAGGCTGAGGTCTCGTTCGTTTATCGGAATTAACCTGATAAATCGCTCCACCAACTAAGAACGGCCATGCACCACCACCCATAGAATCAAGAAAGAGCTCTTCCTCAATAATCCTTACTATGTCCGACCTAGTAAGTTTCGTGTTGAGTCAATTGTCGGCAGTCTCCACTCTCGGTGGTGCCCTTCCACACCCCTTTTGGTTTCAGCCTTGCGACCATACTCCCGAACTAAAACTTTGATTTCTCAGAAGGTGCCGGCAGAGTCCTAAAAGCAACATCCACCGATCCTTAGTTGGTATCGTTTATGATTGAGACTAGGACGGTATCTGATCTCGCCCCCAACTTTCTTTATTGATTAATGAAAACATCATTGGCAAATGCTTTCATAGTTGTTTTTTTGTTTTTTTTTTGGTAAAGGGTAATTATATATTGAGCTTTAACCAACAAATATACAAGATCAGGCACCACAAAACTTGCACTCAACAAGACACAGACGTCTAATTGAGTGAAAGGGCGCCGGACACACAAGAGCACACCGCAAAGCAGTCAAAGCAAGCAGGGCTAAACAAGCAGCCCAAAAGAGACGGCCACAAAGGGCCGGGAACAACAATCAAACAGAAAGCCTAACCAACCTAAAGGCGGCCACGCAGGGCCAGAAACCAAACAACCAACAAAACCAAACGCAGAACAGAACGAAGAAACGCCAAGGGCGAGACACCGACGATACCAGACAAACCCCAACAAAGTGCAGGCGAGCCAAGAGAGACGGCAGGGGCAGGAGAAGGCACCCGCAATGCTAGAGCAAGGAGGACTAGCCGATTGGCATAGGAGGACTGAAAATAGCAGGGTCAAGTCCCCAATTCCGTTGTAACCTCCTATTTCTCAAACAATCTTCCACGTTCTTGAAGGTTAAGGCTTTATCCTTAACAACTTTAATGAGATGCTTCTTGATAGCCGCAACTACGACCGGTTGCTCTCTAAAGAGAATGTCGTTTCTATACTTCCAAATGAGATGGCAAAGAGCACCGAATGAGAAGCGACCAATGGAATGATAGAAATCTTTACCTGAGAGGAATTTCATAGCCCACTGCAGATTTTCCCCCCACGTCATGTTCCTCCACGGGAGGTTACTCTTGGACGCCCAAAAGTAAGCCATACTAGCCGTGATGCAGCAACCGAAGAAGAGGTGGTCAATAGAATCTGGCGTGAGCTTGCAAAAGGCACAGACTTCTCTCCCAATTCTCCCATAGGACATAAGAAAGGCTTGGGTAGGGAGACGATTCTTTATGATCAGCCAGAGATTGAATTGGTATCTCGGCGTTATGGCCTTATTCCAAATAAAGGAAGACCAATCCACCCTTGCTTTCCTTCTCCTGAAGATATGCCAAGCTGAGGCGACTGAAAAGAGGCCGGACGGATTGTCATTCCAAACAAATCTATCCGGGCCCTCGGAAAGGAGCGGCAGGGGTTGGTTCCAAGAATCTAATATTGTCCTGAAGACTTGACCTGCAGAAGAGAATAGGTCTACAACAGTTGCATCCCTAGGAAGCCCGGAATCCAATATAGTCTGCTCTGAACAAATTATCTCCAGCGGACCTCTTTGATGCCAATGGTCAAACCAAAGGGAGACCCTTCGCCCATCTCCAATCCTCCAGCAGAAATTGAGTCGAAATTCGGTTCTTAGTTGGAGAATTTTCTTCTATGCCCATGAGCAATGCGTCGGAGCCTTAACCACCCAGAAATTCATCCCTCTTTTCAGAAAAGTAGAGTGAATCCATTTGCACCATAAGGACTCCTTATCCGTGAAGAGGGTCCAGATGTGTTTCAGCATCGCAGCCTTGTTGCACTCTCGCAGATTGCGAATTCCAAGACCTCCTTCCTCCCTTGGGAGGCATACATCCTCCCAAGACACTTTAGCTCCTCCCTTTCCAACGGTAGGACCCTTCCAAAGGAATTGTCTAAGGATCTGCTCAATACGATCTAAGACCGCCATAGGAATAACGAAGACACTAGCCCAATAAGATTGTATAGCATGGAGCACTGACCTTATAAGCTGAACTCTCCCAGCAAAGGAAAGGAAGCGATGAGTCCACGATTGCACTCTCGCTGTAATACGATCCACTAATGACACACAGTCCGCCTTGCCAAGCCTTGAGGAAATAATTGGAGCTCCTAGGTAACGCACCGGCAGCTTCCCTTCCACAAATCCAAAGGTGTCCTTGATCTGACACTTCAAGTCATCCGAGCCCCCTGCAAGAAATACCTCACTTTTGCTATTGTTCAGCTTCAATCCACTCCAAGCGGCGAATGTGTCCAGGCCATCCTTCAGGAGCAAGGTGGAGGCCATATCCGCACGGCAAAAGAGAAAGACATCATCTGCAAAGAAAAGATGTGATAATCTAGTGGCCTTGCACCTCCAGGAGAATTTGAAACCCGGCTGCTCCGCACGAGAAGTGAGGATCCCTGAGAAGACTTCCATAACCAAGGTGAAAAGATAAGGAGACATAGGGTCACCTTGTCGAAGGCCTCGGCTACTCGGGAAGAATCCGTGGAGTTCCCCATTCAAGGAGATAGAAAACATAGGTGTGCGCACACAAACCATGATAAGACGAATAAGATGGTCCGGGAAACGAAACGCATGTAGAACCAGCTCCAGGAAGTCCCAATCTACCGTATCGTATGCTTTCTGAAAATCCACCTTGACAACACATTTAGGAGCAAATGGCTGAAGATGGAACCCGGCAAATAACTCCTGAGCAAAGAGAATATTATCCCTAATCCGCCGACCCTTGACGAATGCATTCTGAGAAGGGCTGATGGTGTCCTGAAGCACTGTGGCTACACGGTTGGCTAAGACCTTGGTAATACATTTATAGATCGTGTTGCAGCAAGCAATGGGCCTATAATCATTTACCGAGGTAGCATTAGGCACCTTTGGAATTAACACCAAGATGGTGGAATTAATCTCTCTTAGAAGTCTCCCCGTAACAAGGAAATCCTTAGCTGCTTCAATGACCAATGGTCCAACAAGGTCCCAATTGCTCTTAAAGAATTTGACACCAAACCCATCCGGCCCCGGGGCCTTCCCACGGGCTAGAGAGAACATGGTATCCTTAATATCCATCTCTGAAAAAGGGCGGGCGAGAGAAGCTCTCTGATCTTCCGTGAGTGGGCAACGGATAACTTGCTGCAAGTCTCCCAATTCCGGTCTAAGAGGGAGGGTACGCGGCGCAAACAGCTCTTTAAAGTGAGTGACAAATGTGTCTTGGACACGGCTCGACTCAGTGACAAGATTCCCATCTCTATCAAGAACCGAGATAATCCTATTCCTCATTTGCCTTGTAGTCACCGAATGATGAAAGTACTTAGTGTTCTTATCACCATTCTCAAGCCAACGGATTCTGGATTTCTGTCTAAAGAAAGCCTCCTCCTGACTTTTCAATTCTATGAAGGTCCTGCGATGATTCTTCTCAAGCTCCGCCAAGAGGATGTTGGTCGGATCCTGCTGAAGGTCCACTTGAGCTAACCTAAAGGCATTCCTGGAATGAGCAACCCTCTCGGATATGCTAGAGAAGGAATCTCTATTCAACTGCTTAAGACGACCCTTAAGAGCTTTCAACTTGGTAACCAGTCTAAAAATGGGGACTCCTTCTCCCGGGGCGGCCCACACCTGATCAACAATGGCCTGAAAGGAAGGGTGCTCCATCCAAAAGTCAAAAAATTTGAAGGGCTTCCTTCGCAGAACTGGTTGGATAACCTTGACTACCATGGGGGAGTGGTTGGAAATACCAGAAGTCAGAAAATTCGCTTCCGAGTAAGAGAAATGCGAGTTCCATAAATTGTTCACTAACACCCGATCAATCTTCCTCGCTTTCCGGTTAGCCCCCGAAGACGTCGACCAAGTAAACCGAAGCCCCACATATCTCAAATCCTCAAGCTCCGCCTGATGCAGACACTGATTAAACTCATCAAACGAAGGAGGCCAGGCGTTGGTACCGCCAAACCTATTGGATGGGTCCCTTATGGCGTTGAAATCTCCTGCCACCATCCAGGGAAGGTCGTAGATGCAAGAACTCATTCTGATCAAGTCCGCCCAGAGAGGCCTCCGAGAAACAAAAGAGTGCTGGCCATAAACAACCGAGATGCAGCAATAGAGACCGGACGAAACATGCTTGACTCTACCATGGATGGCCTGATCAGTGGAGGAAATCACCTCAAAATTAACCAACGAGGGGTCCCACCCAACCCAAATCCTGCCTCCCGGAGTAGAATTATAATTGGCAATCCAAGACCACCCAGATAACAGCCCCGGCGACAGGGGACGAAAGAGATAGTCCGGGACTTTAGTCTCCAATAAACCGACCAAACAGAGGCCGTTAGACTGAGCCAATTTACGAACCTCGGCTCTCCTCAAAGGATCCATAAGACCTCTAATATTCCAGAAACCGAAATACATATATAAACTATGTATAGGCTAAACTACTCTACACAAAGAAAGACGAAGGAGGCAAGGCCTACCTTGGTTTCTGAGACTTGCGGCGAGAAGCTCCCGACGCTTCAACGATCTCCACCGGCTCCGGATCAGGGGCTAGAGCAAGCAACCTGTCCTGAATGGTCTCCACACTTGTCACGGCCAAAGGCGGAGGATCAAACGTCGACTCAGGGGGGGAAATGTCCTCATCATCCGAAGCGTCATTGGGGGCCTCCACCTCCGAGCCATCGGTGGCCTCCACATCCGATTCATCCGTCTCAGATTCGAGATCAGCCTTCAAGGGAAGAGCAGGGGGCGGCCGGGATCCCACCGTGAGAGATAGGACGACCTTTGGGGGAGCACTGAAGCCCCTAACGCCCTTACGAGGAGGGGCGGGGTGAGGAGCCGCAGCGGGCGGTTTGTCCCGAGAGAAGTGCGGTCGAGCAGGGACGGGAGGTGGGGAAGCCGCAGCAAGCGGATTGCCCCTATATTGCTGGTCAGCGACTGCCGAGGAGGAGGAGGATTCTTCTGTCTTGGAACCCTTCTTCTTCTTTCTCTTTTTCTTAGCCTTTTTCCCCGGTTGATTCTGAGCGGCCATAGGAGCTGGAATCACTTGAGGAGGCTCTCTATCTTCTATTGGAGCGGACTGCTTTGACACCGGGGCGGGCATTAGACGAACAGGATCCCCCTCCAACTGAGGTGGAACACGAGCGCCTCCTGCAGCATGGGGCGGATTGGGAGCAGATTCAATCTGCCGCACAACCTGCTCCGATAGCTCTTCAACCGAGGGTGGAGTGGGCGCCCTCTGAGTACCCGAAGGAACCACAACTTGTGGGGGTGGAATGGCTGGCGGAGCGCGTGCGATCGAAGGCTGTCTGGCCGGACGACGAGCAGCCTGATTTGGATTCGAATTGCGCCCAGACGCTCTCTGTTCCTGAGGAGGAGCACGGCAGTTATGGCCAAACGCGTTGCAATCCAAACACTCAGTCGGGAGCCATTCATATTCAATGTTAACGATCCGCGAGACTCCTTTCAAAGTGACCTTGGCCGTCTTTACTCTTGGCTTTCCAACCGTGATTTCTACACAGATTCTTGCGAAGGAAACCATTTGCATTTGATCGGTACGTTGATCAGCATATAGTGGCTTCCCCACCACACTCGCTATTGGGCTCATAGCCGGCACCGTCCAACATTCGAACGGCAAATTCCGCAACCGGATCCACACGGGGATAGCGGATTGGTCTTCTCTCTTCAAGTCCATAAGCGGCTTCCATTGCCAAAGAACTAACGGCACCCTGGCAATCGTGACCGGCCCATCTTCGAGGATTTTCCTCCTAAACCCGGGATCCGGGATTTGGAGGAATAGAAATCCTTGATCATCGGCAAAGATCTCCCCAATTTTGGAGCCCCATGACTTCCTCAGCGTTTGTTCTATCAAGCCGAATGGGAGCTTCCTTCTCGTCATCGGATAACCGACCAAGCAGTCATTCCACTTCGGGTCCATAGCATCGAGGGCTTCGTCCGGGAGGTTGACAACCGCTTCTCCATCCACAAAAGTGGGCGGAACGTAGGTTAATTCCGATCCTTTGACCGCCAAACGAGCCACATTCGCCCAAGAACGCACCGGGGCATCATGGTGACCCGCCGGAGGTTGAATAGGTCGCTTAGAGGCCGAGCGTCTGCGACTTCTTCCTCTTGATTGTCGTGGCCTTGATGAATTCTGCCGGCCTTTCATCCTGTTCGGGAGAGGATGACCCGAGGAGGACACCCCACCAATACCATGCAGAGTAGAAGGCATAGCATCCCTAAGAGGAGAAGTCGGCTGCCCCAATGGGCTGACAGCTGAAGAGCGGCCAGAAGGAGTGATTCTAGCCATAACAGGATCCGCAGGCATTTTTACAAGATGCTAGACTGCATCCCCCACTCAACCAAATCAAAGACCATCAAGAACCAGGGTGCTAATCTGCCTATATTTCAAACGCTCCCCCCGTACCAGAGGAGCCAGCACACTCCAGAAAACGCAGCAAGCACACCAGTAACGAAATCACACCAGCACAGATCCGAGCAAGACTATTCAGCAGGGACGAACAGCTATAGGGGAGAAAGAACGACTGACCTGGGAGACAACACCAGGAGAAGTCGAGCTAGTAAGATGTAGGAGAATCCCTTGGCAGCCCGAATTCCCAGCCGCTTCCCTTCAACCCGCAGATGAGGAGCGAACAGCAGCTCCCGCGTACAGTCGCGCGCAGCAGCTCGTTCGGACGGAATTCCTCAACCAGCTCAACCCAACCAGAGACATTCGGAGGGAGCGAAGGGCTAAGTGTGGCGAGACTCTCTTTCGAAAATCAGCCAAAAACACCCCTGGAATCTCCCCAAACGAACAGCAGAACAGTCGGAACCAGAGGAGAAAACTGCAGAAATTCGTAACCTAGGCCAGACGATTTCTCTGCATGCAGGCCATCTATTGCGAAACCGTTCAGTGGAAACATAGAGGGGACTAAGCTGAAGCTTCCCTCCAAAAATCAGCCGAAACCACCCATCGTAACTCCTCAAACGAACAAAGATCAGCCAGAAACCAGAGAGAAAAAACTGGGCAGAATTCGTAACCTAAGCCAGACGATTTCTTTGCACACAGGCCATCTTTTGCGAAACCGTTCGGTGGGAACGTAGAGGGGCCTGAGCTGAAGCTTCCCTCCAAAAATCAGCCGAAGACACCCATCGTAGCTCCTCCAACGAACACAAGAACAGCCGAGAAACCAGAGGAGAAAACTAGGCAGAAATTTGTAACCTAGGGCAGACGATTTCTCTGCATCTAGGCCATCTTTCGCGAAACCGTTCAGTGGAAATGTAGAGGGAACTGAGCTGAAGCTTCCCTCCGAAAATCAGCCGAAGACACCCATCGGAGCTCCTCCAATGAACACAAGAACAGCCGAGAAACCAGAGGAGAAAACTGGGCAGAAATTCGTAACCTAGGGCAGACGATTTCTCTGCATCTAGGCCATCTTTCACGAAACCGTTCGGTGGAAATGTAGAGGGGACTGAGCTGAAGCTTCCCTCCGAAAATCAGCGCATTCCGACACCCACAGCCCCGGGAATCAGCAACACACCAGATGGATGAACAGTAACTCGGGAATCCGAGTTGAGAGCATATGCTTTGCAGTTGTTTTTTTTGGTAAAGGTAAGATTTGTATTGATTTTGCACAAAATACACAGGAAGCCTGGCACCAACAAAACAAACACTCAGGAGGACCAGAGTCGCGGGAGAGTGAAGGGGTGCCAAGCGCCAAAAAACTGGCAAGAACTAAGGAACACAGAAACTAAGAAAGAAAAGACTAAACTAGGACTAAAATTCCTCCATCACTGAAAGATATACGAACTCAAGCCCCAGCTCTGCTGCAGTCTTCTATTCCTAGGGTTATCCACAACATTCTTCAGGGTCGACGATTTATCCTTGAAGGCCTTCTGGAGATGCATCTTCATCGCCGGGATGAAAAGAGTCTGATCACGGAAGATAATGTTGTTACACTCCTTCCAGATAATATAACAAAGAGCTCCAAAACTAAACCGGGCCATTACATCATAGAAGCTTTTGGTGGAGAAGCAACCAGCCACCCATTCCAAGTTCTCACGCCACGGTTTGTTTTGCCAGGTAATATTAAACTTCGACGCCCAATGGTTGGCAAGATCACCAGGGACGCGGCAGGCAAAAAATAAATGATCCACAGAGTCCGGCCTACTCAAACAGAATGGACAAGTGACAGAAGAAAGCCTACCAACCGAAGCGAGCAAGACCTGGGTCGGCAACCTGTTGCGGGTTATAAGACACAAGTGGGATTGATATCTCGGTGGCATAGCTAAACTCCAAACAAAGGAAAACCAGGGAACAACATTTGCTTTGGGCCTGAGGAGATCCCACGCAGATGCTGTAGAGAAACAACCAGAGGGGTTGCGGATCCATTGGATCCGATCTTCTCGATGGTTGAAGGTAGGAAGGGGATCCCACCAACCAGCAGTAATATTAACGACATACCAGCCCAACGGAGACGAGAAGGCTTCAGCTACAGAAGCAGTCCGGGGAATACCAGAACGATAAATGTCCTGGTTAGAGAAGACCTTGTAGAGCGGTCCATTAGAATGCCACGGATCAAACCAAAAAGAAACAGAACGACCATTACCAATATCCCATCTGAAATGCGGCTGATAGAAGTCCCGCAGTCGGAGAAGCTTTCTCCAGGCCCAGGAGCAAAAAGTCGGAATAGGGACCACCCAGAAGTTCTTGCGATTTAAAAAAGTGGAGTGAATCCACTTGCACCACAGGGATTCTTTATCCGAGAAGAGAATCCAAATGTGTTTGAGCATCGAGGCAATGTTATTCTCCTTTAAAGACCTGATCCCAAGTCCACCTTCCTCCCTCAATAAGCATACATCACTCCAGGAGACTTTAGCTCCCCCGGTACCCATCATAGGTCCTTTCCACAGAAATTGCCGAAAAATTCTTTCAATACGATCTAACACAGCACAAGGCAAGAAAAATACACTTGCCCAATACACTTGAATAGAGTGGAGAACCGACTTTATAAGCTGGATTCTACCGGCAAACGACAAAAATCTATGTGTCCAAGATTGGACATGCGCTGTAATTGCATTTACCAAAGCCACACAATTCACTTTTGCTAATCTTGAAGAAATCACAGGGACTCCAAGATACCGGAAGGGGAGGGTACCAACCTGGAATCCCAGCTTGTTGACGATGTCATTACGCAGGGTAGGCGATCCACCGGATAGATATACCTCACTTTTAGTCAGATTCGGCTCCAAACCGCTCCAACTAGAGAAGGAGTTAATGCCAGCTTTCAAAAGGTCTACCGAGGCAATGCTTGCTTCAGAAAATAACAGCACATCATCGGCAAAGAATAAGTGGGAGAGCTTGGTGGATTTACATCTCCAAAAAAACCGAAACAAGGGATGACTTGTTTGGATATCCAGCATACCAGTGAATACTTCCATTACTAGGGTGAAAATATAGGGTGACATTGGATCTCCTTGACGTATACCTCTCCCACTTCCGAAAAATCCATGAAGCTCCCCATTCAAGGATATGGAAAATCTCGGAGATTTAATGCATATCATAATTCGGTCTATGAAAGTCTGGGGGAATCCGAACGCTTGCATACACACTTCAATGAATTCCCAACTCACCGTGTCATATGCCTTTCGAAAGTCTACTTTGATAGCACATTTGGCCCGGTATGGGTCATGATGGAAACCTCTAAAAAGCTCTTGGGCGAGCAAAATATTGTCACTTATATGCCTCCCCTTAACAAAAGCACCTTGGGGAGGACTAATGATACTAGGCAGCACATGAGACATCCGGTTTGCAATGAGTTTAGTAATACATTTATATATGGTGTTGCAACAGGCAATTGGCCGAAAATCATGGACAGTTGAAGCATTTGGGATTTTGGGCACTAAAGCAAGAATGGTAGTATTAATCTGTTTCAATAACTCGCCCGTTTCAAAGAAATCTCGCACTGCCAGTAATACCGAAGCACCAACAATATCCCAAGAATGCTTGAAAAATTCAACGTTAAATCCATCAGGCCCGGGGGCTTTGCCTACCGCAAGAGAGAAAAGAGTATCCTTGATTTCCATATCCGAAATAGGTCTAGACAGATAACATACCTGGTCTGCACTGAGCGAATGTTTAAGGACCGCCCGAATCTCTTCCCTCGATGGACAAGCCGAGGATCGGGGAGCAGCCAAAAGATTGCGGAAGTGATCGACAAATAACTTTGGAACTTCTGCCGGCTCGGAGGTCGTGACACTTCCATTAGTCAATGAGATGATTCTATTTTGAAGCTGCCTTCTGTTCACTACTTGGTGAAAGAACTTAGTATTTAGATCCCCATCTTTCAACCATCGAACTCTAGACTTTTGACGATAGAACGATTCCTCTTGGAGCCTTAACACTGAAAAGGCTTGAATCTGCAGCTTTTCAGTCTCAGCAAGGGAAGAATTCATAGGATCAGCTTGAATAGCATCTTGAGTAACCTGAAGGATCCGTCTAGCTTCCGCAGTTCTGGCCGATAATTCCGAGAAGGAGTCCTTGTTGAGCTGCTTGAGACTGCATTTAAGGAGGCGAAGCTTGGCACATAAAATAAACATAGGCGACCCATAAATGGAGGAAGCCCACACTTCAGAAACCAAACTGGTAAAGTCCGGGTGAGACATCCAATAGTTAAAGAATTTAAACGGTTTGGACGACTTGGGGACAGGCATGATTTTAACCACCATAGGGGTGTGGTCCGAGATGCCAGGAGCTAAAAAGGAGGCTTCCGAGAAGGAAAACTCAGAGTTCCACTGGGCATTGACAAGGACCCTGTCAATTTTCCTTTGCTTACGATTGGACCCAGAAGAAGTAGCCCAAGTATACCTATAGCCAGTGTACCGAAGATCATCCAAACCAGCATGAACAAGGCAATCTCTCAACTCATCAAAAGCAGGAATCCAAGCATTAGAACTACCAATCCTATCAGAGGGATCACGGATAGCATTAAAGTCACCAGCAATGATCCACGGCGAAGAAGAAAGCAATCCACTAGTTCGAGTGATATCTTCCCACAACAGCCGTCTCAAAACAAAGTTGTGTTCCGCATAAACAACCGAGAGAAAGAACGATTTTCCAGAAGCGAGCCAAGTAAGGCTACCATGAATAGCTTGCACTGAGGAGGCGTTAACCAAAAAAGCGACCTCTCGGGGGTTCCAGCCCACCCAAATTCTCCCCTTATGAGAGTGATTATAATTATTAGACCAACTCCAACCCGGAAGTAAAACAGAGATAACTGTATTAAAAGCAGCATGGGAGATCTTCGTTTCGACAATACCCACACAACATAGATTGTTAGTCCTAACAAAAGTCCTGATTTTAGCCTGTCTAATGGGGTCCCCAAGGCCCCTAATATTCCATATACCGATAATCATAACAAAAAACAGGGGACAAGCGGGAGAGTTACCGACGTCTAGGGGGCTTCCTCCTATTCGTCCCTTTGCAAGAGGCGATAGAAGGGGTGTCCATAGAGCTCTCTTTTTGACCAACCTTCGAGGGGGTGGCTACAGCAGGTATAGGAGCTTCTTGTTGGCTAGAGGGAGTGTCATGAGGGTCCTGGCTCTGCACCGCAGGAACTAGGTCTTCTTCCTCTTCACTGCTACTACTGACCGCACTTGCATCTTCCTCTGACTCCTCTGAGGATGGGATCAAAGTGGAATCAGTATTCTGCATCACAAGGGCCATAGACGGACCTGCATTTGCCACTTCCATCATGATTTGCTCATTCTGAGCATCAACTACCGAAGAGGACGGGACTAGTTCCGCAGCATTATTAGCTTTCAATGCTGAGATAGGCGGAGTGGAATCCATCTTTTGTCCCCGTTGATGATTCTTCTTCCTATTCAATACTTGTTTCCAACCCATAAGTTGATCCTGCTCCTCATTCCCAGGGGGAACAGCCGATTTTGCAGCACCGGATGGGGGCACCACAGATACAGGGGCTTGTTTGGGGATCTCTTTAGCCAAGCAATTATGGCCAAACACACAACACTTCATACAAGAATTTGGTCTCCATTCATACAAGACCTGAACAGAGAAAACCTTCTCATCCACCCATACCTCGACCTCCTCACACCTTTCTAGTTTTGCCGAGATTTCTACACACACTCGAGCAAATGACAGACGCTTCATTTTCTCAGTTAGAGGATCAACATACAAAGGCTTCCCTACTGCACTAGCAATCTCACTAATGCCCGGGGCTGACCAATACGCGAATGGTATATTTTTCAGACGAATCCAAACAGGGACCGTCGACTGGAGATCTTTTTTCAACTCCATATCCTTATGCCATTGTTTCAGGACTAGAGGAACTCTAGCCACAGTTACGTGACCTTCATCCAACAACTTCATCCTGAATTCATTATCCGGGATAATAAAGAAGTAGAAACCATCATCATTAGCCAGAACTTCTAATAAATGGGTGCCCCAAGTCTGCTTCAAAGCCGTTTCTGTGATTCTAAACGGCACATTCTTTCCTACATAGTACCCAACCAGACAATTATTCCATTTTGGATCCCCTGCACACCTAGCATTATCCGATAACCGCACAACAGATTTCTTTCCAACAGATACAGGGGGCGCAAAGTCTAGTTCATAGCCTTTCGCAGACAAACTTGCAACATTAGCCCATGACCGGGTCTGTGGGGCTTTGGATCTACCTCTGTTCAACATATCAAGACGCTTTCCTTCACGGCCTCGAGAGGCATTCCTAGCTCGACTGCGACTACGACCATTGGTAGTCTGCAGCCTGCCCTTTCCCGGCCCCATTGGATCAGAGGATGATGCCATCAATTCAGGACAAAACGAAACAGAGAACTCGCACAGGCACCAGACCACAGATCACCAATTATACCACAAATAGGCCATAGCAAGATTATATTGAAGGAAGTATACCGTATCCACCTCCAGAAATCGCTACTAGCCAATGGTAGGGGACTTCGACTCAATTCGGACAACAGAATCAAATCAGACTCGCAACAGAACCCTACCCACGAACAAGAGATTCAATGATCCAGAGTATACCAGCTAAATCGCTTTGGTCAGTCTCTGAAGAGGATAAAGGCGCGCCTTCCCTCCAAAAATCACAGCTAATCGACGGCCAGATGAATCGCAACAGCTCGGACACCAGAAGCGGAACTGGGTCGCACTAGAACCCTACTCGCGAACGATGAGATCCATAGATTCAAGCCAAGCCAGACAAATCACTTCGGTGAGGATTTGAGGAGGGTAGAGGCGAGCCTTCCCACCGAAAATCGCGCCTAACGAATGGCCGGATGAATCGTAGCAGCGCACAACACAGAATCGGAGCTGCAGCGAAGCAGTCGCCCAGAAGAGAGCGTGCATGAACAGTACCCCGCGAATTCCGAAAATGGCAAAATCATATGCTTTCGCAGTTGTTCGTCTTTCATAAATCCAAGAATTTCACCGACTATGAAATACGAATGCCCCCATCTGTTAATCATTACTCCGATCCGAAGGCCAACACAATAGGACCAGAATCCTATGATGTTATCCCATGCTAATGTATACAGAGCGTAGGCTTGCTTTGAGTACTCTAATTTCTTCAAAGTAACAGCACCAGAGGCACGACCCGGCCAGTTAAGGCCAGGAGCGTATCGCCGGTAGAAGGGACGAGCCAATCGGTGCACACCGTGAGGCGGACCGGTCGACCCAACCCAAGGTCCAACTACGAGCTTTTTAACTGCAACAACTTAAATATACGCTATTGGAGCTGGAATTACCGCGGCATTGCACCAAACTTGCCCTCCAATGGATCCTCATTAAGGGATTTAGATTGTACTCATTCCAATTACCATACTCAAAGAGCCCGATAGTGTTATTTATTGTCACTACCTCCCCGTGTTAGGATTTGGTAATTTGCGTGTTTGCTGCATTCCTTGGATGTGGTAGCCGTTTCTTAAGCTCCAATCCGGAATCGAACCCTAATTCTCCGTCACCGTCACCACCATAGTAG
Source organism: Eucalyptus urophylla (assembly GCA_026873135.1). NCBI lineage: Eukaryota > Viridiplantae > Streptophyta > Magnoliopsida > Myrtales > Myrtaceae > Eucalyptus > Eucalyptus urophylla. The sequence continues at coordinate 5,943 of JAOPUP010000173.1, read as the reverse complement.
GCCACTATCCTACCATCGAAAGTTGATAGGGCAGAAATTTGAATGATGCGTCGCCGCACGATGGCCGTGCGATCCGTCAAGTTATCATGAATCATCAGAGCAACGGGCAAAGCCCGCGTCGACCTTTTATCTAATAAATGCATCCCTTCCAAAAGTCGGGGTTTGGTGAACGTATTAGCTCTAGAATTACTACGGTTATCCGAGTAGCAAATACCATCAAACAAACTATAACTGATTTAATGAGCCATTCGCAGTTTCACAGTCTGAATTAGTTCATACTTACACATGCATGGCTTAATCTTTGAGACAAGCATATGACTACTGGCAGGATCAACCAAGTAGCATTCCTTCACGACGTCCGCCGAGCATGATCCGCCGCGACGCCCGAGGGCTTCGCGCGATCAAGGACAAGGCAAGATCGTCATTCAGGTGAAGCGATAAACGCTTAACGATTAGGGAACAAGGGCCAATGACCCCACTCCCATTACGAGAGTTCCGCATCCGAGAGAACGAGTAGGCACTCGTGGTCCGTCCGAACGATCGAATGAGACGACGTTCGTGGAACACGAGCCCCACTATCCGGTCCAACCGAGCATCCAAGAGGACGTCGTGATGGAAGGGACTACCGAAGGCACACATTTCCGTCGCAATAGGTATGCAACACAGGAACCCACATCTTGCATCCGACGTTTAGCTCGTGGAGCAACAACTGATCGAAAGTGAGGGAAGCAGTTCGATGCACCAGCACGGAGCCTGCCTACGCACACATTCTTATCGTCTCTCACACGCCATCGCGTACACTGGAAACGAACCAAGCCGACTCATCCGTAAGTTCCTCAAGCACGAGGACTCAAGGATCACACAGAGTCATCGAACGAGGTCGCATCTGCACCGCTAGACGCGAGAACACCTATGTCTTGTTTGGGTCGTGGATCAATACAGCGCGTGGCTCGTTCATTCATGCCCGAGGCACGATCTCGTCTTACCGAAGGGACTCATAGATTCGTCAATTCCCAAGTAACTCGGTCATCGATTCATCCTCTATGGCCGCTTGGCTCGAAAACGACCCATGCGCTCGGCCATGATGCCTGCGTGAGGGGAGCCACGCGATGCATCCATCTTTGTCTAGGGGCGCTCTTTTCGATCGATCGGAACCTATTTCGGGGATCATTGAACGTTGTTATGACTCATTCTTGACTCATTTCTGTGCCAGTGACATGATTCATGCATCGCGCAACGATCGCCCGAAAACTGCCCGGGGCCTCTGAGCACCACTACCCCCCTAAAGAGCCTTATGAGCAGGAGTAGACATTCACCATGTTTGAGTAGCCACCACCCCTCTAAAAAATTGTAGAAATTGAATTTTGATGAGATTTTTTGCAGAGATGCTTAGAAAAATGTTATCTAAATTATGGAAAAGTAAGAAAAAAATTTTGACGACCGAAAATAATTTTTTTTATTTATGGTATTTAAAAAATTGAGAAAATCCGGAAAATTAGAAAAATATATTTGGGACTGATCCCGCTCGACCGGGATCGACCGGGGATCGATCCACGATCGATCTGCACGGTGCAGGGACCGATCCCGCACGACCGGGGATCGACCCACGATCGATCCGCATGCTGCAAGGGTCGATCCACGATCGATCCCCGCGGCCGAGGCCCCCGACCATGACCGATCCCTGCTCAACCAAGATCGATCCACGATCGATCGTGCCCGACCACACGGTAGTGACATGCTTGCCTCAAAGATTAAGCCATCCACACTGTCAAGGCCCTCGACCGGGATCGATCCACGATCGATCCCGGTGATGCATGGGTCGACCGAGATGGATGCGCACGGCGCATGGATCAATCCGCACGATCCAAGGTCCTCTACCACGATCGATCACGAGGCTCGACTAGAATTTCAGAGGTGAAATTCTTGGATTTATGAAAGACGACCAACTTACCAAAATTTTTGGTGCCATTTTTTACTTTTCACCGAAAAAAAAAAACAACTTACCAAAAAATATTCCCGGCAGCTAGTTCGTCCCACAACAATCCAAGAATTTCACGATCGATTCGCATGGTGAGGGTAAGTCCCGAGGATTGAAGGATCGATGCGCACGGTGCGGGGATCGATCGGCATTTCACCGGTGGTCATTTGCACAAAAGCCACGGGACGTTTGCCTTGTCACGACGGGACATATGTAAAGCACTCGGAAGTCATGGCAAGTAGGCCGAGCACAAGTCACCACACTCGGAGCGTTTCGATTTCCTCTCAAGCCGCTTGTTCATCACTCAAGTCGTGGCATGTCGGCCGAACCAAGTCACATGCTCATGCCTGGAGCAGCACACACATACCCTTGTGTGCATGGACTCTCAAGTGATGGAGCCTTAGGAGATACGTAAAGCCTCCGATGATGCGGGGACTACTCGCTCTCAAGCCGTGGGTGCGAGAACTAGGGTGCTTGGGACTTAGGAGAAATCGGAGGGCCCTCACGGAGGACGGCGACCCTCGAGCTCGTTTCGAAGAAGAGGAATTTTGTTGGTTGGTTGTGGAGTTAGGGGTTTGGGGGGAGGGACGAATCGAAGCGACAAGGGCTGAATCTCAGTGGATCGTGGCAGCAAGTCCACTCTGCCACTTACAATACCCCGTCGCGTATTTAAGTCGTCTGCAAAAGATTCTACTCATCGCTCAATAGGAATTGTGCTTCAAGGCGGCCCACGCGGTTCATCCACCGCGAGAGCTTCACCAACGACACGTGCCCTTGGGGGAACAAGTCCCCTACCGCAGGTCGGCAATCGAGCGAGCTTATGCGTCACTTCTAGCCCGGATTCTGACTTAGAGGCGTTCAGTCATAATCCAGCGCACGGTAGCTTCGCGCCACTGTGTAACACCCCGAACCCTTCGCAGGTCGTTACCAGTGCCGATGTTACACTTTATTACCTTTCTTTCTTTCGAACAAGCGTCCTAATTTGCAGACACATTTTTTTTTTTTAAACAATTGGTCCCAACGCGACTCATAGCGGAAGCAAATTAAACATCACCATCTATCCCCCTACCAATCCATGATACAAATACACACCAGCTAAACATCATGATTTTATAAACAACTTCGACACTTTGCTTACATACATATATAGCAAGATGGGATTCCTTTCGGGTCGGTACAACAAAAGGAAAGGCTAGGACTCAGCCACGTCCAGCCTAAAACCTCAAAAAGAAACCTCGACCCTCAACATCATGCGAGCACAAAACCCCCCCCCCCCCATCGAAAGTGTCGACTATCTACATCAAAAAGAGATCCAGCTCCTACTCATCGCACGCAGGTCTCACACCCAACCCGGTGCATCAGGCGGTGGCGGCGGCAGCATCCCTCGCATAGCTCCATCTCGACGAACGTGCACAGAAATGAACTCTTGTATGACAGGGCCCCCAGCCAGGCCGATATCATACATCACTAGACATCGCACTCGGATAAAAGTCAGTCCGGGAACAGAAGGACAATCTATCTCCGCACACTCAACCTCTACATCAGACGGTAGACCATAGAACACACCACGCGTGACGGCAGGAAGCGGCATATTGGCTAATCTGAAATGTTATCCCCAAAAGGGGTGAGTACAACCACTCAGCAAATAGGGAAATCCAATAACAACTCAATGCATCATGCATATCATCATACATTGCAGGCATTGCTTACCTTTTTTATGTCATACGTATTCATGCATCATCATATCATACATATCATCATCACCGTGCATATCATTATGCATATCATCATGCATATCACCATGCATATCATATCATCATCATCACCATGCATATCATATCATGCATATCATATCATGGGTGATCATCATATCACATCACATATCATCATCATCATCATCATCATGCATATCATATCATGGGTGATCATCATATCACATCACATATCATCATCATCATCATCATCATGCATATCATATCATGGGTGATCATCATATCACATCACATATCATCATCATCATCATGCATATCATCATGCATATATATCATGCATATCATATCATGATTTAATTTTTAACTTTATCTTTAAATTTGATCACCACATCACCCATTTCTCAATCATCAATTTCATCATCCATTCGGGCAAAGACCTCCGACAAGGTTCCCAGCATTCCAGCCATCCCATGGCCACCGGGCTTCCGGCCCCCCACAGTCCAGGCATCTCACATCTCAACTAGCATCACGAGGCATTCCCTTCGGGCAAAAACCTCCGACAGGGCTTCCGGCATTTACACTCCCTGGCCGGGCATCCCGCACCCCAAATCCTAGCATCGCGAGGCATTCCTTTCGGGCAAAGACCTCCGACAAGGTTTCCGGCCCCCCACATTCCGGGCATCCTTAATCTCCCAGGGAATTTCGGCAATGTATCTATACATTCCGGCCATCATCCTCCACCACAACCACTTCCTCATTTACCATCATTCACATATACCATTTCTTTATCTCAATTTAACATGGCAATTAGCATGGTATCAAACAATCACACTTGACATGGAATTCACACTTGCATCTCAATTCATATGTCATACACATGCCAAAACTTTATCCCATACACATCTCAATTCAATACATGTACAAGGACCGTGTCATACGCATACCAAGACTTTATCACATATATATCTCAATCCAGTACATGTGCAAAGACCTCATCACACATATGCCACACAAATAGAATTGAATCCATGGCCAAATAAAAATCCATTTTATTTTATTATTATTTTATTATTTTATTATATTTATTTATTTTCATAAATAAATATTAAATTTAATATCTATGATTTTCCCAAAATCATAATATTCAAACAATCACTAAAAAAATCAATAGGATCACAATTTCATACAAAATTCATGGCCAAATTGAATTTCACATAATTTCACAATTTTCACAAAATAGCACATGATATTCGGATAATGACCAGAATTGCACAGTTTCCAAATAAATTCGATTAAAATACTCATATGGCCTTCAAAAATTACGAAATTTTACAGGGTAATAGCCAAGACATTTTCGTGCATCTTTCATGAAGAACTCCAAGTCAAATTCCTTATAGATTATTTTATTCAACCTCACGAAGCTTCTGGAACCCTTACCGCATCGTCCAGAATACACATCTCCGAATTACTGAGATTTAACCTAGCTATCCTCTTTAGTTTCTTCTGAAATTCGGATATGTCATGTATCAAGGTGTCCTTTACAAGTTTCATGAAGGGATTTAGGTTAAATAACTAAAATTTAGTCGTCTTTTAAGTCCTTGAAGACTCGGGTGTCTCGGAACACACCACCAGAATCAATCATCTCCAAGATCTAGCCGATTCACTAGGCTATACTCGTTCATTTCTCTTAAAATTTGATTATGTTGTAGTTTAAGGTGTTACCTACAACTTTCATGAAGACAACGAAGTGAGATCTTCAAAAGAAATCAACATATAGACAAGAATCTAGCAAGAGGTCAGTGAAGATTTCGCAGATCTAGGGTCTCCGTATGATAGAACTTTGACCCCTCAAATATCCATATTTTTCTACGAAATTTAAGTATGTAATACTACAAGATGCTAGCTTCAACTTTCATGAAGACACCGAAGCCAAAAGCGGACTCCAAACACACATGCAAGCTCGAACAAGCTACTGACTTCCACAAACCGAACAAGAACAGTCACACGGCTTGAAAACAACCGACCCTTACCTTGGTTTTTCGCACTTGAAACACCTAAAATCGAACATGCAACCACCAAAACAAACATGCAAGAGAAGTTACGGACTCCACTTGCCTCTAAGATGGACAAACGACGGCGTACAGCGGACGGACATGGCGAACGGACGGCGAGACACGGCGGCTCCTCCTCGGCTCCGCCTCCTCTTCCTCTCGGCCGCTCCTCCTCTCTCTCGTACACCTCTCTCTCTCTCTC
>JAOPUP010000172.1:0-36900 GCA_026873135.1 Eucalyptus urophylla | reverse complement strand
CAATACCAGACCTCCTTACTTTGATGGAAAGGACTACAACATCTGGAAAAACAAAATGAAAGCATTTCTTCGATCAAAGGATCCTCTGGAATGGGACGTTGTAGAAAAAGGAATCACTCCTAAAGTTGCATCCGTCTCAGAAATAGGGAAAGAAACTGTTGAGACCAGCGGAATGTCTCAGGAAGAGATAATCAAGAGACAAACTCTTGATGCAAAAGCTATATATTCTTTATATTGTGCCTTTTCACCTACTAAATATAACAGAATATCTTCTTGTGTTACAGCAAAAGAAGTCTAGCATAGGTTACATATCACCTATGAAGGAACTGATCGAGTAAAAGAAACCAGAATCAACATCCTTCTCGGTCAATATGAAGCCTTTAAAATGAGACCTGGAGAATCTATAACTGACATGTTTAGCCGTTTTATAGAAATTGTAAATGGTCTTGAAAATCAAGGACAACCAATTTCTGATCCCATTAAGGTAAACAAGCTACTGCGTGGACTCTCCAAGGATGGGAATCACATAAAGGCTTCAATAAGAGAGATGCAAAGAATCATGCCACTATCTGTCGATGAGCTGGTTGGAAGTTTTCAACTTATGAAGTGGAACGAATTAACGAAGACGAAGATCCAAAAGGTAAGAAATCCATTGCATTAAAATCAAATGATAATTCTTATGCTACAGATTATGAAGATGATATGGACGATGAGGAGCTTGCTCTCATGATAAGAAGATTCAGAAAGCTGAATAGAAAAGGAAGAAGATTCAACTCAAAGAAACAAATCTTTCAAAGACAACAGACCAAGTCTGTTGATGATGATGAATCAAACAAAGATATAGTTTGCTTTGAATGTAAGAAAAATGGACACATTAGACCCAACTATCCCCTTCTAAAGAAGAAGAAAGGAAAAGCTGAAAAGGCTCTCAAAGCCGAAACCTGGAGTGATACAGAGTGTGAAGGAAGTGATGATGAATATGCCAATTTGTGTCTGATGGCACAATCAGACTCAGACTCAAACTCTGAATCAGACTCAGACAGTGAATTTGAGGTAAGTAATTTTAAAATTCCTGTCAAGGTTTCTAAGTATATTGATGAGCTGTGTTTTAGTCTTAAGACTTCTCTTAAAAGGATTTCCGAACTTAAAAAAGAAAACGCTGTTCTAAAACAACAGGAAAATGTGTTGAAAGAAAGAGTTAAATGTTTAGACATGAATGTTTCTACTCTTAAAGAAAGTGAAGAAAATCTTTTGAAAGAAAATGCTCTTTTAAAAATTGACTCATCAAATATTTCAAAGAAATTTTCAATAGGGTCTGAGAAACTTGAAAAAATTCTTTCAGCTCAAAGACCTTATTTCAATAAGTCTGGTTTAGGTATGACTACGGAAACTATTCCCTTGATTGATTTTCCTAAAGTAAAAGAAAGAATTAAGCAAAGACCCTCAAGAGAGGCCTACAAAAATCATTTCAAGAAGGTTTTTGTAAAGTCTGTAGGTCGAAATGCTCTCAGGTGTTCAAAATGCAATAGCCCGGATCACTTTGAAAAAGAGTGTCCTATGGTTTGGAAACCTGTCAAGAAAACATGGGCTAATACTGTTTATCTTACTAACACCAATGGACCCAAGAAAATATGGGTATCAAAGAAAACTTGAGACTCTCTTTTAAATGCAGGTCTCCATCAAAGAAAAGGTAAAGTGGTATCTGGACAGTGGATGCTCAAGACATATGACAGGAGACTCAAATTGCTTTATAAAGCTTGTTCAAGTAAATGGTGGAAAAGTCTCATTTGGAGGAAACAGCAAAGGAAGAATTGTGGGATTTGGAACTGTGAAAATTGGAAATCTCACAATAAGTAATGTTTCCCTAGTAGAAGGACTCAATTATAATCTTCTCAGCATAAGCCAACTATGTGATACTGGTTTTAAGATCTTCTTTCAAGAAGGAATATGTTCTGGAATCAGTAAAGACTCTACTCAGTCTTTTATGGGTCGAAGGCATGGAAATATCTATCTTCTGGATATGAAACCGGATGAATCGCAATGCTTAATTTCAATTCAAGACAAAGCAAGCTTGTGGCACAGGAAGCTTGGTCACATCAATATGAAGCAGATAGCCAAAATCTCATCAAAGCAACTTGTCCGTGGTCTACCCAATTTATCATACCAAAAGTCTGATCTATGCACTCCATGCATATTGGGAAAGCAGGTAAGAAATTCATTTAAGCCAATAAATCATGTCTCTACTAATCATGTATTGCAGCTGCTGCATATGGATCTCTTCGGACCAACCAGAACCCAGAGCATTGGAGGTAAGAAATATTGCCTAGTAATCGTGGACGATTACTCCCGATTTACTTGGGTATATTTCCTTGCAAGTAAGTCTGAAACCTTCTCGTATTTTGAAAATTTTGCTAAAAATGTTCAAAATGAAAAAGGATATGTTATCTCAAGTATAAGAACAGACCATGGAGGTGAATTTGAAAATCAAGATTTTACAAAATTTTGTGATGAATCTGGCTTCAAGCATGTGTTCTCCTCTCCATACACTCCTCAGCAAAATGGAGTTGTGAAAAGAAAGAATAGATCTCTTCAAGAAATGGCTAGAACTCTTTTAATTGAAAGTAAGATTTCTTCACAATTTTGGGCTGAAGCTGTTTCAACAGCGTGTTATATCATAAATAGAGTCTTTTTAAGACCTATTCTAGAGAAAACCCCTTATGAGTTATTCAAAGGTAAGAAGCCTATTGTTTCATACTTTCATGTGTTCGGTTGCAAATGCTTTATTTTGAAAAATGCAAAAGATTGAGTTGGTAAGTTTGAAGAAAGATCAGATGAAGGCATCTTCCTTGGATATTCTACATCAAGCAAAGCCTACAGAGTCTATAACAAGAAAAGTAAATCAGTGGAGGAATCAATGAATGTCAAATTTCAAGATTCAATGCAAAATGAATCTAGTCAGACTCAACATGAAGAATCTGAACCTGCTCCAGACTCTTCAAAGCTTACGTCTCAAGAAGCATCTCAGACTCTGGAAAACCAGCATCAAGTTGTTCGTGAAGATTCAAGTAAAGAAAGAGATCATCAATCAGACAAATCAACCAGTAACTGGAAGCATAAGTCTAGTCATCCCAAAGATCTCATTATTGGCGAAATTAATGAAGGAATTCGCACCAGATCCAAAAGGCGTGAAGAGTCTAGTGCTGTGGCACTTGTTTCTGAAATAGAACCCAAAATCATAGAAGAAGTTTTATCAGATGAAAGCTAGATTGAAGCTATGCAAGAAGAGCTCAGGCAATTCAGTATCAATGATGTCTGGGAATTGACTCCTAAACCAAAAGGTAAATCTGTTATTGGAGCTAAATGGGTTTTCAGGAACAAAATGAACGAGAAAGGAAAAGTCGTAAGAAACAAAGCAAGACTCGTGGCCAATGGATATACACAAGAAGAGGGGATAGACTATGATGAGACCTACGCTCCAGTAGCAAGGTTAGAAGCTATTCGATTATTGCTTGCTTTTGCTTGTTATAAAAATTTCAGGTTATTCCAAATGGACGTCAAAAGTGCCTTCCTGAATGGATTTATCCATGAGGAAGTTTATGTGGAACAACCACCAGGGTTTGAAGACACAAAGAAACCATACTCAGTCTTTAGACTGAAAAAGGCCTTGTATGGTTTAAAGCAAGCACCTCGAGCTTGGTACGACAGACTAAGTTTTTAATACATAATGGTTTTGTCAAAGGTAAAGTAGATACTACTCTATTTGTCAAAAAGGAAAACAAAAGCTTTCTACTTGTTCAAATATATGTGGATGATATTATTTTTGGATCCTCTAATGAAAGTCTGTGTAAGAAATTCTCTAAGTCTATGCAGGATGAGTTTGAAATGAGTATGATGGGAGAGTTAACCTTCTTTCTTGGTCTTCAAGTAAAACAATTGAAGGAAGGAACTTTTATTCATCAAGAAAAATATGCTAATGATCTTGTCAAAAGGTTTGGACTGGAAAAGTGCAAAAAGACCGACATACCAATGTCAAGTTCTTTGAAGATAGACAAAGATGAAGAAGGGAAGAAAATTGATCAAAAGCTGTACAGGAGTATCATCGGTTCACTTCTTTATCTTACTGCTTCTAGACCTGACATTTTGTTGAGTGTGTGCATCTGTGCTAGGTTTCAATCAGACCCTAGAGAATCTCATCTCAGTGCTGCGAAACGGATTATTAAATACATTGCTTCATCTTCAAGCATCGGTCTTTGGTATCCTAAGAAGGGAGACTTTAATCTTCTTGGATATTCAGACGCAGATCTAGCCGGTTGCAGAGTTGATAAAAAGAGCACCTCGGGAACTTGCCAATTGCTTGGGAACAGGATAGTGTCTTGGTTTTCAAGGAAACAAAACACTGTGGCTCTCTCTACAACAGAAGCAGAGTATGTAGCTCTTGGAAGTTGTCGTTCGCAAATTCTGTGGATAAAACAACAACTATAAGACTTTGGAATTGAAGACTCATGCACCGAGATTAGATGTGACAACACCAGCGCAATCAATCTTACTAAAAATCCAATCCTTCACTCAAGGGCAAAGCATATAGAGATTCGCCATCACTTCATTAGAGATCATGTACAAAATGGAGAAATCTCGATTCAATTTGTTGAGTCAAAGAGCCAACTAGCGAATATATTTACAAAGCCTTTGGAGAAGCATCAATTCGACATCATCCGTTCCAGATTCAACATTTTGAAGCTTGAGGACATCAAAGTCTAGAGACTCTCAGACTCTCAGACTCAATCATTCACGGGTATAGACTGTAAGTTGTTTTAATATTCAATCTCGAAAAAGGTACGATCATTCGCTCAGTTATATTTGATTTATCTTTAATTTCCGAGAAGAACGGAATCCTGCCTTTTCAAAAAAGAAAACCTCTATTAAAAAGGCAGTTATCATTTTTAAAAATGGACGACCGTTCACTTTCCTTTGTGTCGATTGGTTTTTTTTTTCTTAACTGGGTTATATACAGTAAGTTGTCTTCTTCGTTTAACTCCAAAACCCTAAAAAGGCATTCTCCTCCCAATCCTGTTTCAATTTCGTATTCATCTTCGAGAAAGTTGTCATCTTTTCTTGGGAAAGTGAGTCAAGGAATCTTTCAACGACAAGAAACGATGTCTTCTTCTAGAAGGTCTTCAAGAATCGCAAGCAGGGGACCACAGAGAATGAGGGAGGGTCTTACCCATTTCGATCTCACCGAGGAAGAAGAGTTATCGAGACAGCAACAGAGCCCGATTCACTCTCAGCCACGTCAATCTCCATTATCTACCCCACAGAGTGTGGACCAACTATCACAGGAAGAAATAATCGAGGAAGCAGACCCTGTAAGAGTCCAAAAACCCTCTTTTATTTATAAGCTCTATCGTGCTTTGAAAAGCATAGGAACACCGCTAAACTATGTAGATGATTTCCTTAAAGACAAAGGGTATAGAAATGAGTATATCTTTTTGCGACGAATGGAGGATTTGGGAATTGCTCCCAAAGGAAAGGCTGAGGAAGCACTTGCAAACATTCCAAGTGACCCTCGTGTAGGGGGATTTAATCCGACTGACGGGAATGACGATGATAAACTGTTTAGAGAATTCCAACCCAGGATGGGTGTTGCTGTGAAAGTGAAAGGAAAAAGAACGGAGTTGTTCAAATCAAAGGAACAGGAGGATTTGTTCTTCAAATTGTTGAAACGGGGGGTAATAAACCCCAGGAGTGTTGATTTTGATTTTCTGGATGCCATCAATGTGAACTTGAAGGAGAAGTTCAATCTGCTTCAACTAGAACAATTTTGCTCTGACTCCACAGACGGCTATGCACAATTGATAGCATATTTCTATTCGAATCTTAGCTTTTTAGATACGAATAGAATATCCTTCAGTGTTCGAGACCAAGACTATGAGGTAGATGTGGACATGTTGGCAGACATAATTGGAGTTGAAAGAGGACGATATCAACCGATCAAGGTTTCAATCGCTCGTACCACACTGGAACTTGTCAAAGACAGGAGTACAGAAGGAAGAGTTACCTACTCAAGAATGAATGATATCAACATCTTACTGCACAAAATCGTGATCAACTGTCTCAGGCCAAAATCAACATCAAAGACAGACGTGTCTAACTCTGAGGCGAAATTGATGTACGCGATCAATTCGGGAAAGAAGTTCTCTCTTCCTCACACCATTCTCTTCCACATGTACTGAGCAATGGTAAAGGATAAGGGCCAGTTGCCTTACTCAGGTCTTGTGACTAAGATCTTCAGACACTTGAACATTGAACCTCCACAGACTCTTTGTGTTCGACCATGCGACAAAATGGTGGTGGGTTTGAAAATGCTGACAAAAATGCGTCTGAAAGAGCTTGATAAGGCAATGGAAAAGTTCAAAGTGAAAACTCCAGTTAAATCTCATCCAGTCTCTTCTGCGTCGAAAATGAAAGGGAAGGAGCCCATGGGAGCTCCATCCAAAAAGAAAATAGCTCTAATCTTAGAGGATGAAGATGAAGAGGATGAACTCACTATCTCTGCCTTGGCATTGAAAAGACTCAGTCGGTCTGTATCCAAATCAATGGATCGACAAGAGAAAGGAAAAGAAACAGAGGAACAAGAACAGAGAGAAGCAGAGGAGAAAGAAGAGAAAGAAAAAGAAGAAGAGGAGAAAGAAGTTGAAGAAGAAGAAGAAGAAGCAGTCAAAGAAAAGTCTGCAGATGAAGCTGGAGAGAAAGGCAATCAAGATTCTACTGAGCATGACCATCACTCTTCCCCAAATGAGGCCTTAGAAACGGGGGGAGATGTCGAGCAAGGAAGGACTACACCATTTCCTGATCACAGTGAAGGTGTGAGTCGCTCGCAAGCAAATCTAGAAGATATTTAGGCTTCTCAAATGCCTGAAGAAGGACATGACACCTCAACGCCAAATCTGCGTGATTACACCGAAGTTCCATCGTCTGCCTTCACTCCATCTGATAGAGCAAATGCCAGCACGCAGACAGACAATACCGCAAATTTTCGTCGTATCCTTGATCTTCTTCTGGCAATGCAGGGTCAAATATATGCTTTGGAATGTGAACTTCAAGTCCTGAAGAAATCTGGACAAGCGTCTTCTGTTACCCTGTCGGATCAAATGCAAGACCTCGCTCTTCAAATTCAAGAAAATGCCAAAGGAGTAGAGGTGGCACGTCTACGGGAAGACTTGAAGAGGCTGGAATGCGTCGTACAGTCGATGGGAGATTTCCAGATTGTGCGCATTCCCAAACAGACTTGACTCTTTCTCACCTTTTTAATGATGACAAAAAGGGAGAGAATTGCCAGCTTTGAACTGAACTGAACTTTGATTTTGAATATGTTTTTTTATTTCAGTTTTTTTGGATATCTACTTTTGAGTATGACTTGGGTGTGGTGGACTTGGTGAATTTGACTGACTTGAGTGTGTGGATTTGAAATTGACTATTGTATTATTTAAATCAAGTGTTATTGTATGGCATTACTCATGAAAGACTAACCTATTTCTATGGATGCAGAGTCTAGTTAAGGTATTAATCTTTATGAGATATCCATACTGCTTGAGTAATGTTTTTGCAGGTCAAAGTTGTTCAAATCTACAGGAAAGTTTTGTCACCATCAAAAAGGGGGAGATTGTTGGAGAAATCTCTCTAGAATGTTTTGAAGCTGACAAAACGTTTCTATCAGTATAGTCTGGAAGCTGTGCAGACCCTTGTACTTAGAGTCTGAAGACTTTCAGATCACCAGACTCAGCACACAAGACACAAGACTCAAGACTCAAGACTATTCTCATTGACAGTTTCTAATCCAGTGACGAAGGCGATCCAGAGCTAAAGTGTTTGATTAAGGATTTGGTCTTATCAACTAGAGAAGATCTCTTGGCTGGATTTGTTACAATGGATTAATTATTCGAAATCAAGATCATTTGAAGATCCGATGATTGACTAAATATTCTTGGAATGTTTTATTCTTGGAAACCAAGATCCTGATTGTATGGGCGAACGGGATTGATGGGCTATCGACATGTTCCTTTAATAGCTCGAATGACCTTCTTAATTAATTCTGTCCAACGGGAAGATTGGAAGAATTCCTTTGGTAAGTGCCAACGGGTATGGTGGCATAAAGGAGTATAAAAAGAAGACGTTCCAGTTATTCTAGCGAGTGTTCGATAGAGAAATTCCAGAGTCTGAAGCTCCTTGATTATTAGTTGATTCATATTGAGCAAGACTGTACACGCAAAGAGAGTCTATACTTAGTGATACCTTGAGAGAGTGTGGTAGATCTTCTACACCAAGAAATCAAGGAAGAACAAGTGCTGTAATATCTCTTTGTTCATAGTGGAATCTAGCCAGTGGGCTGTCAATGCAGAAAAGTGGGCGTAGGCTTGAAATAAGCCGAACCACTATAAACCTCGTGTTTAATTTTCTCTTTCCTATTCTCAGTCTTATTTTGATCGTTGTTTGTTTATTGACGAAGAAACATTGTCTCATTTCTATCATCTAGTATTGTGCGATTATCATTAGAAAATACTCGTTATACCTATTCACCCCCCCTCTAGGTACTTATACTAGTCATATCACCGGTCTGATTCCCGATTCCAATTTAGTGGAACTAGTGAGTACCTATCTGATTCCCACCACCCACCCATACCAAGCCGATATACATATTAAAAAAACAAATTCCATCTCAATTACTTAGTCATTTTGTAGTTTTTCGATCAAATATATATGTAAATATATATATGTAGTTATTAGACATTATTGACTAAATTTATCTCTTGGGTATGTAATAGGACTAACCCCCTACTTGTTTTTTTTTTTTTCATTCTAATAATCAATTTACTTGTTTTCTCAACCAAAACAAAATAAATAAACTTAGGAAAATGAGAGAACTGATTGTAGATGTCCATAAATATTGCGGCGCTATTCATCATGATATGAAATTAAGAGCTAATGGCCCTTCTTAATAGTATAATTTGATTTCTCCTTAGCCATTTCCATGATTGAATTAGGTTGACGTTAAATAAAGATTAATCAAGCAATTAATGGTTTAACTTCTATGAAGGTTAGGACTTCTAATGTGTAGTCTAATTCTCCACATGTTTCCAGTGTTGGGAAACCTTAAGAAGGCAACACTGTGACCTTCGAAGAAATTAAGTTTTTAGTTAACAAGTATTGTTTATTAGTTTCACCCGATAGTTTTCAATCCTTAATCAAAATCGATGACTCGCAATTTAACCCAAATATAAGGCTAAATAAGCTTGGATGCTCTAAATATAAATTAGGTTTACCATGATATTAATTGAGAATGCAATTTTATAGAGATTTGGAACCAGTTCCATGGATCCACTTGAGAACCGAACCGCCGGTGCGGTTTGATTCCTGAGTGGATACATGGAACCAATGGGCGGATCCTATTTCCAATTTTTCAAAACTGGTCCTTAGTAAACCATTATTGATTCCAGGATGGAAACCGTCCGCTTGGATTATGCTTACCCCTAACTTTGAATGGCTTGTGTAATGCAGTTAGTTCAAACCAATTGTCGAATTGTTAGTTAGAATTCTAATTCATGTTTAACTAGTTCTCTACTCTTTAGGCGCTGCGTTTTTCCTCCAATTTTTATGACAATATAATCTTAAATCTTTACACGAAATTCTAATATAATCTTTCCTACTAATTATAGCCAAAAATTATTAACATGACATCTAATCATCACTGGCCACAATCCTACTCAAAAGTACATCTTGTTAGCAATTTCCGACGTCATTTGGCATGAAGGATTACGTTGGAATTTAACCTTGAAGCCTAAGATTACACTAATAAAATTCAAAAATTTAAAATTAGATTGCCATTCATACAATAGGCTTAGCATCGAATTGGTGATTTTCTCAAACTTTTTGTCGATTGGAAACGAAGGCAAACACGTTGCATGGCTAGAGAAGACAAGCCGCACCCATTTCCCTGCTTTTAGGAGTTGAGATAATAATTATAGAAATTGACTCCCAAAGTGGAAAACTATGTCCAGTATAATTTCTTAAAATAGGATTCGATTATGATACAAGAAGCCCACATCAAACTTACCAAAATGGAAAGAACACAAATAGTTCCCCACCACATCAATCCTACATTTGTAGGACAGAGCAACCCTATCATTAAGAATTTGGCAAAAGCAGAGGCTTCCAGCATTAAGTGCGTAGGTCCTATAGTACTTTGAATAGTAATGCAAAAGGATCTTAGTGCATCAACGATTCGTGTACTAGTCCTTGCGCAAACCCCAAATCGCAAGCACATGCAACAAGCAAGCGTACGTACGCATTCGGGAATTTTCATGCAACACCAGATGGACGTGTTTGGCATGAGTACTTTCGCACGAATGACAATTTCTCCAAATTTCTCCGTTATCTCATTATAAAAGGCGATCTTGTAATTCTTAATCCGTGCCGTGACGTTGTTAGATGCTCTCTTTTTTTCCCCTATTGAGGCAGATCCTAAACTTGTACTTGAAAGATAGCCATCCACAAACTTATGAGGAATATATTTGATATTGCTAGTATGAGTACCTAGAATGGGGTGAATAGGTGCCTAAACAATTTATCGATATACGGAAGCGATTCTTAACATATAATAGAAAGTAAATTCTCTCTTAATTAACAAAATGAAATACGATTGAGGTGGAGAGAGTGAGGAAGAGAAAATTGAACACAGGATTTATAGTGGTTCGGCTTATTCCAAGCCTACGTCCACTCTTCCACACTGACAGCCCACTGGCTGGATTTCACCATGATCAAAAGAGAAGTTACAGCACAGCTTTGCCTTGATTCCACAGTGTAGATGTTTTACCACACCTCCTCAAGGTCTCTCACAAATATAGACTCTCTTTTGTATACAAGTATTCGCTCAAATGATTTATCTAAACAAATAGGAGCTTCAGACTTTGGAATTCTTCTATCTCGCACACCTCGAACAACTAAGAACGTCTTCCTTATATACTCCTTTATGCCATCATATCCGTTGGCACTTACCAAAGGAATTCATCCAATCTACCCGTTGGACGGAATCAATTAGGAAGATTGTTCGAGCTATTAAAGGAACGTGTTGATAGCCCATCAATTCTGTTCGCCCATACAATCAGGATCTCGGTTTCCATAAGTAGAACCTTCCAATAATATTTAGACAATCATCAAATCTTCAGTCATTGAATCAATCTTGATCAATCAAAGGATTCTGATACGTCTTCTCCAGCCACGAAATCTTCTCCAGATGATAAGGTTAAATCCTGAACAAAACATCCAGTTCTGGATAACCTTTCCTCAACGGATTAGAGACTATCAATGAGGATAGACTTTGAGTCTTGAGTCTGGCTGTCCGGAAGTCTTCAGACTTTAACTAACAGAGTCTGCAGACCTTCATACTAGACTAATGGAAACGTTTTGTCAACTTCAAAACACTTTATGAAGATTTCTCCAACAATCTCCCCCTTTTTTATGGTGACAAAACCTTCCTGCAGATTTGGATAACTTTGACCTGCAAAACATTTCTCAAACACATATGCATATCTTATAGAGATGAATGGCTAAAAGATTAACACTAGAATCTGCAACCACAGAAAATAGGTTAGTCTAGAATATAATAAAACCATCCATAAGATATCAATACTTGTTAATAGAAGCAGTCAAGTCCAAGTCTAGTTCAGTTCTCATCCAGACACAAAACAAAGTCAAAGTCTATCAAAAACAGTTAAACAACAAACAGTTAAAAACAGTTAAAAATGATAAAGTTTTTGATCAAATCATGCATCTCTCCCCCTTTTTGTCATCATTTAAAAAGGATGAGATGAAGTTTTGGGAATGCGGACAAGCTGGAAATCTTCCATAGACTGAACAATGCCTTCCAGCCTTTTAAAGTCTTCCTTCAGCTGTACAACCTCCTCACTCTTGGCATTGGTCTGATTCTGAATAGAGAGGGCTTGCATCTTTTCATTCAATGAACAAGAAGAAGCTTGACTTTCATTCTTCAAACTTTGAACTTCGCATCCCAAGGCATAAATCTGACCTTTCATCTCCAAGAGAATATCCATGATTCTGCGAAAATCTGCTCCATTGTCAGTCTGAGTACTTGCTTCAGCTCGATCTGCAGAAGATGGTAGATCTGCATAATCTTGCAGATTTGGCAATGACACTTCATGACCTTCCTCTGGAAATTGAGATGCATAAACATCTTCTGGGTCTGCAGGCGAGCGACTAACTCCTTCACTTGCATCAGGATATGAAGACGTCACTCCTTTCTCCTGATCTCCCCCTGTTTCTATGCCTACAGGTGGAGAAGAGATTTCCTCAGGTTCTCCTTCTTCTCTTATTTCTTCTTCAGGTCTTTCTTCCTCTGCTTCTTGTTCTGCTTCTCTTTCTTCTTCTCCCTTCTCCTCTCCTTCTTTTTCTTCTGCTTCCTTCTCCTCTGCTTCTTTCGTCTTTTGTTCCGATTCTTTCTGTGGAACAGGACGACTTAAATTCTTCAAAGCCATTGCAGAGATGGTGATGTCTTCGTCATCATCTTCATCCTCAACGAGGAGAGCTCTTCTTCTCTTTGATGGAGCAGCCATGGGCTCCTTCCCTTTTCTCTTAGCAGCAGAAGAGAGTTGATGAGATTTGGCAGGAGTCTTCTCCTTGAATTTCTCCAATTCCTTGCTCAGTTCCTTTAGACGCATTTTGGTCACCATTTTTAGTCCTACCACCATATGATCGCATGGTCGAACACAAAAGATTTGCGGAGGCTGAATATTCAGATGTCTGAATAACTTCGTAACAAGGCTTGGGTAAGGGAGTTGACCTCTGTCCTTCATCACTGCTCTATACATGTGAAACATAACAGTATGAGGGAGAGAGAACTGCTTTCCACAGAGGATGGCATGCATCAACTTTGCCTCAGAGCTTGAAACATCAGTTTTGGAAGTTGATTTCGGCCGAAGGCAATTGATCACAATCTTGTGAAGCAAGATGTTGAATGCATTCATCCGTGAGTAGGTTATCTTCTCATCTATTCTCCTGTCCTTCACCAGTTCAAGTGTGGCCCGAGCAATGGAAACTTTGATTGGTTGATATCTGCCTCTCTCAACTTCTAACACATCTGCCAGCATATTTATATCCACAACATAGTCTTGTTCTTTAACGCTGAAGGAGAATCTATTCGCATCTAAAAAGCTAAGATTTGAATAGAAATATGCAGTCAATTCAGCATAAGCCTCAGTTGAGTCAGAGCAAAACTTTTCAAGTTGAAGATAACTGAACTTTTCCCTTAAGTTCACTTTCACAGCATCCAGAAAATCAAAGTCCACACTCCTAGGGTTTATTACCCCACGCTTCAGCAATTTCGAGTACAGATCCTTTTGTTCCTTTGATCTGAACAAATCTCCCATTTTTCCTTGAATTTCAGCCGCAATACCCATTTTCGGTTAAAATAGACTGAACAGATTGTCATCGTCATTCCCATCTACAGGATTTGGTCCCCAGTCACGAGGATCACTTGGGATATTCGCAAGGGTTTCCTCAGCCACCCCTTTACGAGCGATTCCCAAACTTTCCATTTTTCGCAGAAAGATATATTCGTTCCTATATCCTTTGTCTCTAAGAAACTCATCAACATAGTTCAAAGGAGTACAAATTCCTTTTAAGGCACGATATAGCTTGTAAATAAAAGCGGGCTTTTGAACTCTTACGGGATCTGCATCCTCGATGATTTCTTCTTGATGCTGATGAACACCGCCTTGAGGACTAGATGGAGGAGACTGACGCTGCTGAGAATGTTGTGGGCTCGGTTGCTGATCTGGAGTAACTTCATCTTCAGTAAGATCGAAGTGCGTAGGCCCCTCACTCATTCTCTGTGGTCCCCTGCTTGCGATTCTTGAGGACTTTCGCGAAGATGACATCTTTCTCAGTGTTTGGAAGATTCCTTGCCTGACTTTCCCAGAAAAGATGACAACTTTTTGAAGATTGAGCGAAGAAGACAAACGGGAGTGGAGGATCGATGCTTTCTAGGGTTTTTGAGAGAAAAGTGAATAGAAAAGTGAAGAGAAATCGACAGTGCTCGTTCGGTTAAAAAGAAGAGTAAACGAACCGTCACAAAGGAAATAAAAATATGCCTTTTCAAAATAACTGTCTTTATCCGCAAAAATAGCTATTTAAAAAATAACTTCCCTTTTGAAAATGAATCGATGCAATATTTACGTTAATTAAATATAGCAACAATTTAAACACAGTCTGATGATCGTACATTTTCAAGATAAGATTGGAGAGAGAAAGACTTACAGTCTGAAAGTCGAGCCAAGACTGTAGATAAAGTCTTGTAAGCCTGAGTCTGACAGTCTTTAGACTTTGATATCCTCATACCTCAAAATGTCGAGTCTGGACCGTATAGACTCAAATTGATTTTTCTCCAAAGGCTTTGTGAGTATATCAGCCAGTTGATTCTTTGAGTCAACAAATTGAATTGAAACATCTCCATTTTGAACATGATCTCTAATAAAGTGATGTCGAATCTCTATATGCTTTGCTCTTGAGTGGAGAATTGGATTTTTGGTGAGGTTGATAGTGCTGGTGTTGTCGCAATTAATCTCCGTGCATGAGTCTTCAATTTCAAAATCTCTTAGCTGTTGTTTTATCCATAGAATTTGTGAACAGCAGCTTCCAAGAGCTACATACTCTGCTTCTGTTGTTGAAAGAGACACAGTGCTTTATTTTCTTGAAAACCAAGACATTGTCCTGCTTCCAAGCAACTGGCAAGTTCCTGAAGTGCTCTTTCTATCAACTCTGCAACCGGCCAGATCTGCGTCTGAATATCCCAGAAGATTAAAGTCTCCCTTCTTAGGATACCAAAGACCGATGCTTGATGATGAAGCGACGTATTTAATGATGCGTTTCGCAGCACTGAGATGAGATTCTCTAGGATCTGATTGAAACCTAGCACAGATGCAAACACTCAACAAAATATCAGGTCTAGAGGCAGTAAGATAAAGAAGTGATCCAATAATGCTCCTGTACAGCTTTTGATCAACTTTCTTCCCTTCTTCATCTTTGTCTATCTTTAAAGAACTTGACATTGGTATGTCGACCTTTTTGCACTTTTCCAGCCCAAACCTTTTGACAAGATCATTAACATATTTTTCTTGATAAATAAAAGTTCCTTCCTTCAATTGTTTTACTTGAAGACCAAGAAAGAATGTTAACTCTCCCATCATACTCATTTCAAACTCATCCTGCATAGACTTTGAAAATTTCTTGCAAAGACTTTCATTAGAGGATCCAAAAATAATATCATCCACATATATTTGAACAAGCAAGAAACTTTTGTTTTCCTTCTTGATAAATAAAGTCGTATCTACTTTACTTTTGACAAAACCATTTTGTATTAGGAACTTACTTAACCTGTCGTACCAAGCCCGAGGTGCTTGCTTTAAGCCATACAAAGCCTTTTTCAGTCTGAAGACTGAGTCTGGCTTCTTTGGGTCTTCAAACCCTGGTGGTTGTTCCACATAAACTTCCTCATGGATAAATCCATTTAGGAAGGCGCTTTTTACGTCCATTTGGAATAACCTGAAATTTTTATAACAAGCAAACGCAAGTAATAGTCGAATAGCTTCTAACCTTGCCACTGGAGCGTAAGTCTCATCATAGTCTATTCCTTCTTCTTGCGTATATCCCTTGGCCACGAGTCTTGCTTTATTTCGTACGACTTTTCCTTTCTCATTCATCTTGTTTCTGAAAACCCATTTAGCTCCAATAACAGTTTTACCTTTTGGTTTGGATGTCAATTCCCATACATCATTTATGCTGAACTGTCTGAGCTCTTCTTGCATAGCTTCAATCTAGCTTTCATCAGATAAAGCTTCTTCTATGCTCTTTGGTTCAATTTCATAAACGAGTGCCACAGCACTAGACTCTTCTCGCCTTTTGGATCTGGTGCGAATTCCTTCATTAATTTCGCCGATTATAAGATCTTTGGGATGACTGGACTTATGCTTCAAGTTACTCGTTGATTTGTCTAGTTGATGATCTCTTTCTTTGTTTGGATCTTCACGAACATCTTGAAGCTGGTTTTCCAGAGTTTGAGATGCTTCTTGATTTGTAGACTTTGGAGGGTCTGGAGCAGGTTCAGACTCTTCTTGATGAGTCTGACTTGATTCATCTTGTGTTGAGTCTTGAAATTTGACATTCATTGACTCCTCCACAGTCTGGCTCTTCTTGTTATAGACTCTGCAGGCTTTGCTTGATGTGGAATATCCAAGGAAGATACCTTCATCTGATCTTTCTTCAAACTTACCAACTCGATCTTTTGCATTTTTCAATATAAAACATTTGCAACCGAATACATGAAAGTATGAAACAATAGGCTTCTTTTCTTTGAATAACTCATAAGGGGTTTTCTGAAGAATAGATCTTAAGAAGACTTTATTGATGATATAGCATGCTGTTGAAACAGCTTCAGCCCAAAATCGAGAAGAAATTTTACTTTCAATTAAAAGAGTTCTAGCCATTTCTTGAAGAGATCTGTTCTTTCTTTCCACAACTCCATTTTGCTGAGGAGTATATGGAGAGGAAAACACATGCTTACAAGCCAGATTCATCACAGAATTTTGTAAAATCTTGATTTTCAAATTCACCTCCATGATCTGTTCTTATACTAGAGATAACACATCCTTTTTCATTTTGAATCATTTTAGCAAATTTTTCAAAATACGAAAAGGTTTCGGATTTACTTGCAAGGAAATATACCCAAGTAAAACGGGAGTAATCATCAACAATTACTAGGCAATACTTCTTACCCCCAATACTTTGAGTTCTGGTTGGTCCGAAGAGATCCATATGCAGCAACTGTAGTACATGATTAGTAGAGACATAATTAATTGGCTTAAAAGAATTTATTACCTGCTTTCCCAAAATACATGGAGTGCATGAATCAGTCTTTTGGTATGGCAATCTGGGTAGTCCTCGAACAAGCTGTTTTGAAGAGATTTTGGCTAATTGCTTCATGTTGACATGACCAAGCTTTTTGTGCCATAAGCTTGCTTCGTCTTGAATTGAGATAAGGCATTGCGATTCATTTGGTTTCACATCCAGAAGATAGATATTTCCATGTCTTCGACCCATGAAAGACTGAGTAGAGTCTTTACTGATTCCAGAACATGTTCCTTCTTGAAAGAAGATCTTGAAACCAGTATCACACAATTGACTAATGCTGAGAAGATTGTAATTGAGTCCTTCCACTAAGGAAACATTACTTATTGTGAGAGTTCCAATTTTCACGGTTCCAAATCCCACAATACTTCCTTTGCTGTTTCCTCCAAATGAAACTTTTCCACCATTTACTTGAGCAAGCTTTATAAAGCAATTTGAGTCTCCTGTCATGTGTCTTGAGCATCCGCTGTCAAGATACCACTTTACCTGTTTCTTGACGGAGACCTGCATTTAAAATAAAGTCTCAAGCTTTCTTTGGTACCCAAATTTTCTTGGGTCCTTTGGTGTTAGTAGGATAAACAGTATTAGCCCATACTTTCTTAACAGGTTTCCATACCATAGGACACTCTTTTTCAAAGTGATCCGGACTGTTGCACTTAGAACATCTGAGAGCATTTCTACCTACAGGTTTTACAAAAACTTTCTTGAAGTGATTTTTGTAAACCTCACTCGAAAGTCTTTTCTTAAGTCTTTCTTTTACTTTAGGAAAATCAATCAAGGGGATTGTTTCTTCTGTCATACCTAGACCAGATTTATTGAAGTAAGGTCTTTATGCTGAAAGAATTTTCTCAAGTTTTTCAGACCCTATAGAAAATTTCTTTGATATATTTGATAAGTCTGTTTTTAAAAAAGCATTTTCTTTTAAAAGATTATCTTCATTTTCTTTAAGATTGGAAACAGACAAGTCTAGACTTTTAACTCTTTCTGCTAAAACAGTTTCCTTTTGTTTTAGAGCTGAGTTTTTTTTTTTTCAGTTCGGAAATTCTTTTGAGAGAAGTCTTAAGACTAAAGCATAGTTCATCAATATATTTAGAAACTTTGACAGGAATTTTAAAATCACTTGCCTCAAATTCACTGTCTGAGTCTGATCCTGAGTCTGATCCAGAGTCTGAGTCTGATTGTGCCATCAGACATAGATTGGCATATTCATTATCACTTTCTTCACACTCAGTATCACTCCAGGTTTCAGCTTTGAGAGCTTTTCGAAATTTTTCAGCTTTTCCTCTCTTCTTCTTCAGAAGAGGACAGTTGGGTCTGATGTGTCCCTTTTTCTTGCATTCAAAGCAGACTACATCTTTATTTGGTTCCTCATCATCAACAGACTTGGTCTGCTGTCTTTGAAAGCTTTGTTTCTTTGAGTTGAACCTTCTTCCTTTTCTATTTAGTTTTCTGAATCTTCTTATCATGAGAGCAAGCTCCTCATCGTCCATATCATCTTCAGAATCTGTATCATCAGAATCATCATTTGATTTTAATGCAATGGATTTCTTACCTTTTGGATCTTCATCTTCATTGATCATCTCCACTTCATAGGACTGAAGAGTTCCAATCAGCTCGTCGACAGATAGTGGCATGATTCTCTGCGTCTCTCTTATCGAAGTCTTTATGTGATTCCAATCCTTGGAGAGTCCACGCAGTAGCTTGTTTACCTTCATGGGATCAGAAGTTGGTTGACCTTGATTTTCAAGACCATTCACAATATCTGTAAAATGACTAAACATGTCAGATATTGATTCTCCTGGTTTCATTCTGAAGGCTTCATATTGACCGAGAAGAATGTTGATTCTTGTTTCCTTCACTCGATCCGTTCCTTCATAGGTGATATGCAATCTGTCCCAAACTTCTTTTGCTGTACCACAAGAAGATATTCTATTATATTCAGTTGGTGATAAAGCACAATATAAGGAGTAAATTGCTTTTGCATCGAGTGTTTGTCTCTTGATTATTTCTTCTTGAGACATTCCGCTGGTTTCTTCAGTTTCTTTTCCTCTTTCAGAGACTGATGCAGTGGTAGGAGTAATTCCTTTTTCTACAACGTCCCATTCCAGAGGATCCTTTGATCGTAGAAAAGCTTTCATCTTGTTCTTCCAGATGTTGTAATCCTTTCCATCAAAGTAGGGTGGTATGGTATTGCTTTGCCCTTCCATCAGCCCTGGTGCTAGCATACTAGCCATGGATCTTTAACTCTGAAGTAAAACACTTCAAACAAAGTGAGTACACGAGCTCTGATACCAATTGATATTGCTAGTATGAGTACCTAGAGGGGGGTGAATAGGTGCCTAAACAATTTATCGATATACGGAAGCGATTCTTAACATATAATAGAAAGTAAATTATCTCTTAATTAACAAAATGAAATACGATTGAGGTGGAGAGAGTGAGGAAGAGAAAATTGAACACAGGATTTATAGTGGTTCGGCTTATTCCAAGCCTACGTCCACTCTTCCGCACTGACAGCCCACTGGCTGGATTTCACTATGATCAAAAGAGAAGTTACAGCACAGCTTTGCCTTGATTCCACAGTGTAGATGTTTTACCACACCTCCTCAAGGTCTCTCACAAATATAGACTCTCTTTTGTATACAAGTATTCGCTCAAATGATTTATCTAAACAAATAGGAGCTTCAGACTTTGGAATTCTTCTATCTCACACACCTCGAACAACTAAGAACGTCTTCCTTATATACTCCTTTATGCCATCATACCCGTTGGCACTTACCAAAGGAATTCCTCCAATCTACCCGTTGGACGGAATCAATTAGGAAGATTGTTCGAGCTATTAAAGGAACGTGTTGATAGCCCATCAATCATGTTCGCCCATACAATCAGGATCTCAGTTTCCATAAGTAGAACCTTCCAATAATATTTAGACAATCATCGAATCTTCAGTCATTGAATCAATCTTGATCAATCAAAGGATTCTGATACGTCTTCTCCAGCCACGAAATCTTCTCCAGATGATAAGGTTAAATCCTGAACAAAACATCCAGTTCTGGATAACCTTTCCTCAACGGATTAGAGACTGTTAATGAGGATAGACTTTGAGTCTTGAGTCTGGCTGTCCGGAAGTCTTCAGACTTTAACTAACAGAGTCTACAGACCTTCAGACTAGACTAATGGAAACGTTTTGTCAACTTCAAAACACTTTATGAAGATTTCTCCAACAATATTGACTCTTGAGAAGATTATGGCCGTGGTGATCTCTAGACCACCCGAATTTACGAGTGAAATAATATCACTTTGAAGTGATAATGGAAACCACTGGGTTTGCCTTAGTAGCCACCATTCCAACATAAAGAAAATAAGAAGTTCGAAGTCCCACCTTCTCAAGAGGGCTCAAGTGTGGGTTTCGACGACTCCCACACCCTGCAAGGAGATGAAGCAAAAGTTTGAAAGTAAGAGTTATAATAAGAATAGAGTAAGACCGACAAAAAAAAAAAGTGATAACAAGGAAATTGTATAAAAAAAAATCCTTGCAAGGCAAAAGTAGAATAGGACCGACAAAAAAAAAAAGTGATAATGGGGAAATTGTATAAAAAAAAAAATTACTGTCTTTCTAAAATAGCCAATTGGGTTTCTTAACCAAGTCAAATTCATTAGTAACTTATCTACATCAGTTCTCGTCATGTTGTTTGGACATGTTACTGCTTGATTGTACTTTTTATAGTTTTAATCCAATCTATTATTTTTAAGTTCTATTATTATGAAATTCCTACCTATGTTGGATGTTAAAAAAAGAAAAAAAAAGGACTCTTTATCAAGGCTTCACCTTTTTTCACAGAAAAATGACCAATTAAGGAAATATTTTTGTAAAAATGATTGTTTATATGACTTACAAAAAATATTTTCATCATCTACGATATTGTTTAGACATAAATTATCATCGATAATGAAAACATTTTCAATTGACTATTTATTTCAAATGATACAAGTTATCATTTAAAAAATATATATTTTTCAAACCGTTCACTTTTACGAAACAAATAGAGCCTTAATGTATAACAAATTTATCTCAAATTAAATGTACAAGATGTCTCTATTAAAAAAAAAAATTAACCTAAGGTCTTGCACATTGCGTGCGGATAAGTACATTGGAAAATAGTGAAATTTGTATATATATACATTTGTAAGTTAGTTCCACATCGCATATGTAGTTCTAAATTGATTTACAGTTAAACAAAGGTCATTGTAAAACTGAAAGATGAGATCTATTGAAATTATCGACAACTATGTTCAATTCATATTAAGAAATGATAATAATATCCACGAACGTGAAAGAAGCAAACAAAGATATAAATACTTAGAAGGGACATATACATCCGCCATTTATTGAGTGCTCAAGGTAAGTTAAGAAAAAGGGCCACGTGTCGCCTATTTGCTACGCCACGCGTCAAGACCTCATATTTCTACCCTCGAGCACCACGTCACATTTATTATATTAGATAATCCAGGCTCTTTATCGAAGATGCCTCTGTGGACCTCATGCTTTAGTAGGCAGTGATTTCCCTTTCAAGAATGAGGTGAAGAGCTGCAACGACCTCTCCGGTTGCGTGGCCGGGGCAGTGTGCGAAGCTCCTCTAATGGTCGCGAACGCCAACTTGCCGTACTCTTGCGTGTATCCAGCAACCTGTAATCATTGATCGCCGAGTATCAAATGTGTGAACAATTCATGACACATGTCTGTGATTCGGCGTCACACCGAACAATTTCAACATCTATCTGTCTAGATGGAAGGGACATCAGAACACAAAACTGATTTTCCTTGAGTGAGAAATAAATAGATTGACCTGCTTCCTAGTGAACCAAGCTCTGTAGGACAAAGTTGTCTTCCGTTTCAGCACCTTGGTTGCTAAGGCGTCGACTAGAGTCCGAGTTCCGAGGAAGGGGACGACTGCATCTAGATCCCCACTGCCACAAATCACAAGAAAGAAAGATGATCGATCGCAATATTATCTGTCAGTTAAATGTGATCTTATTGTGAAAGCCAATCAATCTTAGAGGAATATTTGATGATACACCTGTAAACAAGGACTCGGAGACCGGACTTGACCAGTTCTCCCAAGATCGGGATCATACTTATATACCGGTCCTCAAATCTGAAGTTTTCATTGATATCACTGCAGAAGAACAGAACAGATTAATCAGCGAGTAGATGCTAATCTTCTCGACACTTGCCTAACCGATAGTGATAGTAATAGCATTTGCATAAAATCCTTTTGTGGTTCTCCCTATGCGCTTGATACCATGATTAGAACCACATATGACAGAAGAAGCTCATGCTGTTTGATGATTGATAACATATTTTCAATCAATCCGAGTTCATCATTTTCCTAGTTGATTCTTTAGCGAGAAAGTTTCCTCTGAAGAAGAATTGAGTGAGCTCAAAAGAATTCCTGATTCTAATTTTACTTCTACTATAACAAGTTGCAATGCTATGCCACTATTTTCAGGGAGAGGCAAAAGGAGAGCAGCATAAGTACTCGCTGCACGTGCTCCAGTGTCCAACTCCGACAAGCTTGGCATGGAGTGCAATCTGTACGTCTTTACGGTTAAAGTACTTAATGACATCCTGCTCTTCGCAGGGATCTTTAGTGTCCAAAAGGCTCTGTATGCAAAATACAAAATGTGGGGAAAATGTTGAATGAGCTTCTGGAACATTGATATAGGAGTTCCATCTAGCAGTTACTAATTCGAAATTGGGTCTCGGTCTCGCTCTCACCTGATAGTTGATCAAGTCTTCTGATGGAAGGGAGGATGGCAATGAATGCCCTGAGGTAAGCATCTTATAGAAAATGTTCAATTTTGATTGCCCCGATGTTAGGCAGAGGTCCGCAAGGATATCATACCGGTCAATTGCTTTGGTATCATTAAGTTCTTTCGCTACCTTTAGTATAACATTTTCACACTCGGGAGTCAGAGCCTTCGATCTGATTTCCCCCGAAAGCCGAGTGAGGTTACAGACATTTTGAAAGAGCAGCTCGGATTGGTCCGATATGATCCCGTGGGACCAGTAAAATGTGGTCTGGGTGTTCATGTTAACTTCATAATCCAATAAAGGATTACCAATCTGCAAATTGTGGCCAAATGAGTAGTCAAATCGGAGGGCAAAAAGCGGAATGATAGTCAACAAGGGCTTTAGGAGTCTCCTGGAATCGATTCTTTTTATTGAATAGATCTTATCATAAATTCGAATATGCAATTCAAAGGAATCAAATAGGAAATGACACTCTGAATTATGGAACTATTAATGAAATAAAGTACACTCACCGCTATGCCCTTTAAATTGATCTCCACCTTGGATTTGACAATGAGCTGTGCAAGTTCAGGCACATAGTGACCTGGGTACAGAAAACGATCAAGTCATCAATTTTCTGGTTGGCTTCTTTAGATCTGCTCTAGAAGTCCTGAAATAGGTACATGTCTAAATAATATGGAGGTAAGTTCGCCTAAATAGTGGAATTTAACTAGACAGACTCCATAATTCGAAATTAATTCACTCAATCCGATCAGATTAATATCTACGTGAACAACTGAGAATGTACCTGCATAACTTTCCCCAGTGATGAAGAAGTCTCTCCCTTTGTACTGCGGGTATTTGGTGAACCAGTGCTGCAGGAAGACTAGATTGTCTTGTGCTATAGTAGAAGTGAAACCATTTATCAGTAGCATTTAAAGTGTCCACGGTGTAAGGTATCTATAGCGATTGCAACCATATATAACCAAAGCTTCATTTCTCTTTTCCATCAAATAGCAAAGCTGATCATATACCTGTTACATTGTCAGTAATACCCTTATAAAATGACTGATTAGTCGAGTAAGAAAAGCCGACTCCTGCCGGAGACTCCAGGTATAGGAGATTGGCCACTGCAACATTTAGCCAATTCAGTTGTCAAATTTCCAGGGAATGAAAACGAAAGGTTGCTGATAAGGAAGCATTAGCTTCTATCTTTTCACTGACAAGCACTTAATCAGTGTCTTATCAAAAAAAAGTCATGATATCTTTGTTCTATTTACAATAATGAAGTGGCTCTTAATCAATGATAGCACGTTTTGCTTGTTTATTGAATATCTGGTTACTACCCCATATGAACATAGACAAGAAAAAAGTTTGTCATATCAGCTCATTGATTTGAATTCAAAAAGTAACATATACCTTTGTTCCAGCTGCAATCACGTATACCTTTGTTCTATTTACAATAATGAAGTGGCTCTTAATCAATGATAGCACGTTTTGCTTGTTTATTGAATATCTGGTCGCTACCCCATATGAACATAGACAAGAAAAAAGTTTGTCATATCAGCTCATTGATTTGAATTCAAAAAGTAACATATACCTTTGTTCCAGCTGTAATCACTTTTCACCAGACCCCCTCCCTTCACTTTGAAAGGGCCATGCTCAATGAAAGCTCCATACCCCAAAGAAGAACAGCCAGGCCCTACATTAGGAGAAAAGAAAAAGGAGAGGCAAGACAAAGTGTCAAAATAATTGAATATATTGTCTATACCTGCTTAACAGATCAAAATGCATAATGATTAAGATTTGATGTTCATTCTGCTGCTATAATTGAAGGAGGAAGTACATAGGAGTATTGCATTTGTTTCATGAACTGTGCTTTGATCCTTCAGTCGGAGAATGAAGGGACAAGAGAACTTTACGGAGGAGACAGCATTGAAGTTTTCGTAAGTGACAGGGGGATCCGCAGTTTAGTTACCTCCATTTAGCCAGAGAACAAGAGGCTTAGAGGCAGGGCTTGTCTCTGCCTCCACAAAGTAGTAAAAGAGAGCTCTTGGTGGGTGGTCACCCACTGTGATATAACCGGAATAGTGGCTGAAACCGACGCTCGGTTGACCAGGCAAGCTCAGGATTCTACTGGAGAGGGATGTCACTGGCTTGCATGCCTGCATGAGGATTGAGCAGGTGATTACTGTAAGGATAAGCCATGGCTGAGACATGATTGCTTGAGAGCGAGTGAGATGCTAGTTTCTTGCTTTCCTCCAGGAGCCTGGGGGTAAGTTGCTATTTATAGAGACGAAAAAGAGGAAGGACCAAAGGAACCCCGCCTTTCATGTAGCCTACAATTGTAATTGTCATGTGGCACCGTAGACAAGCTACGAAATATGGTAGCCATCACCTGTATGAAGGACTGCTCCCTTATTTGTCAATTACTTGGAAGTCTAACCCAATTTGAATTGACTTATCGAAAAAAAGAGAGAGAGAGAGAGAGATTAATATCACAAAGAACTTCCAAATTAGTATAATTATGATAAATTTATAAATTTATTACAATTAATCTTTTAACCACCAAAAATCACAAACTGATATATTTATAACAAATCTCAAGTTAATTTTTTTGGCTACAAAAATCTCGAATTAATATATTTATGACAAATTTATCTTTCGCTAGATTCTGTTAAATTAGATTAATATCATAAAAAACTGCAAACTAGTATACATATGACAAAAGAAATGTAAAAACCTAAACTGATACACCTGTCAACTGTCACGTGTCATTCAACTCAATAATTTGCCGATAAAGTTTCACGAAAACTTATGAAAGATAAATTTGTCATAGATATACTAATTTAATATTTTTTTTGTGGTTAAAAAATTAATTTTTGATAAATTTTTCACAAATGTACCGGTTTATAATTTTTCGTGATATTAAAAATAAAACAAGAATTGAGGTTTTCTTTAGTACCTAAATTTCGAGATGAATCGACTAGATATTATGTTCATACTTGGCATGTCTGTAATGCCTTTGGGTAAGAAATTATCATTAGAACGTTTAAATATTAAATTAAGCATTTATCTATATTATATCGTATCTGAATACAATGTTTCGAATTCAAATCTTTCTTAAGCCCCTTATCGTTCCTCCTATTTCCGCAAATCTATTTTAGGCGAAAGTCCAATCTACATATAAGGGGAATGCTGTTAGAATTATGCTACGCCACGATTCAAGCTACAGGAAGAGCAGGACGGACAAGACATCGCTACAGGCCGTGTTTTGATGAACACGAATATTCGAGCTATGTCATTTCTCTTCGGGCATTTGTTTCGATCGGACGGTTCAACCTTCGCACGCATGTCTATCAGGATGTCCATGTGAAGTGCACGATGAGAGAGGAAGCTTAGCTAAGCAGGTGGATGTATGTACGTAGTCGTCTCTCGTCATCCATTACCTCATCAAGATATGAATAATTCCCTTGTCGATCGGGAATACCTGGTGGACCATTGATTTCGATCGACCACGCGAGACACGTACATGGATCGAGAGGTCATCAAAGCATTCTAATCGACGAGAGGCCGGGCGCTATTATTGGACTCCGGGCCCCGATATCTCTCCTGAAGATTCATGACACAAAAAGCACCGGCACGCAAAAGAGTAATGGCGCCAAAACCGCGAAAGGAGCTTTCATATCAGATGGTGTTGGAATTTTGTTTGTTAAAACAAAATAAGTGCCTTTTACTTTGTCCCACATAGAAAAGGTGGGAGCAGGAGGATTAGTTTATTAATGAGAAATTTCCTTTTGTAGTTAAAGGAGTGATTAGGTGGGGCTAGACCCACCATACCC
Organism: Eucalyptus urophylla; assembly: GCA_026873135.1. Taxonomy (NCBI): domain Eukaryota; kingdom Viridiplantae; phylum Streptophyta; class Magnoliopsida; order Myrtales; family Myrtaceae; genus Eucalyptus; species Eucalyptus urophylla. The sequence goes on along the minus strand of JAOPUP010000172.1, from coordinate 10,293 downwards.
GCATGCGGGTGCGCGAATAATTGCGCGATTTTGGCGCGATTATTTGGCGCACTTAGCACTTTGCACGCCTGCGCGCCCGCGGTTTAATTAGCATTAATCCCTTGCTTTTTATTTATTTATTTTATTTTATTTTATATTTTAGTTCAAAGGTTGCCTTTTAATTTGAGAATTTCGGAAATGAAATATAAATGAAAATTCGAAATTCTATTTAAAAAAAAATTATTCCGAATTTTATTTGTGTCTTTTCAAGACAACCTTTGGAAAATTACTTATTCGGTTTTAATTTTTCCGAAGGATTGCAATTGTTCGTTTTTTCGACTTCTTCCGAAGAGTCGCATTTGTTTATCCGAACAATTTTCTAAAGACGTGTTTGTTCGCAATTTTCACGAAGAGTTGCAAGACTGTTTCATATATATACTTGTCATTTTTCGGAAAGAAAAGTGTGGTCATTTTCCAAGTCTTCTTTCTGAAAAAACTGCAGCCAATTTTTCGATTGTTTCTTAGAGAAACCCTGGAGAAATACTAGAATTGCTATTTAGTATTCTCATCCGAGACTTTGTTGTATCCTGGAGGATTTTTGCCGGTGACCATTAGCAACGTTGTGGGGCAAATAAATCCTTAAAGAAAGTGATATCACGCCTCAAAGTCCGAGTTGTTTTACTCGATCCGATTTCATTGTTCTACCCAATTTCGAAGCATATTTTACCAACAATTTTAAGGATTTATCTTGCTACAATGGAGTCGGAGACAATCAAAGTTATGAATCAAGATATGGTCAAACTAGACCGGTTCGATGGGAACAATTTTGCTCGCTGGAGGGACAAGATGATGTTCTTACTCACTGCTCTGAAGATCTCCTACATTCTGGATCCTAACTTGGCGCCTATAGAAGATCCTAAGCCTACTTTCGATGGAGGACAGCCAAGTGCGGAAGCCATTGAGAGGGTTAATAAGGAAAAGAAGAAACGTGCGGAGGATGAATTACTTTGTCGAGGACACATTCTGAACACACTCTCCGATCGTCTGTACGACTTATTCACTGAAATGAAGTCGGCCAGAGAAATTTGGAATGCACTGGAATTCAAGTACAAAGCGGAGGAGCAAGGTACCAACAAATATCTAATTGCAAAGTATTTTGATTTCAAGTTTATTGATACTAAGCCCTTGCTGGAACAAGTCCATGAATTGCAAGTGATTGTGAATAAGATTCGTGCTCTCAAGATTGATATTCCAGAAGCTTTTCAAGTTGGAGCAATTATTGCGAAATTGCCTCAAAGTTGGAAAGACTATGGAAAAAGGCTGATTCACAAGTCGGAGGACTTTACTTTGGAGCAAATACAGAAACATCTTCGCATTGAGGAAGAGTCACGTTTACGTGATAATTCTGTTTTATACAATTCCAAGGTGAATTTTGTGGATAAAAAACGGAAACTCGGCCAGAACTTCAAGGTAAAAAGCGGGGGGCATAAATTCAAGAGAACACAAAAGAAGCAAAAGGGTTGTTGTTTTGTATGTGGCAAACAGGGACACTACGCCAAGGATTGCATTCACCGTAAGAGCATTTCAAAGGACAAGAACATTCCGGTGGTGAAAGCAGATGCAAATCTGGTTGAAGAAAATTATGTAGCCATGATTTCGAACATGTTTTCGAACATGGAAATTTCTGAAATAAATGATGCGATGGCTATGGTTTCTGAAATTAATTCTACCACTGTCCAATCCGGTTGGTGGATAGATTCTGGAGCAACTGTTCATGTGTGCAAGGACAAATACATGTTCAAGCAATTTGAAGAGATTGTTGACTCAAATGTTCAAGAGGTCCTGATGGCGAATAATGCTCTTGCAAAGGTTGCTGGAAAAGGCACGGTGGAGATAGACTTCACTTCTGGAAAGAAGATAACTCTTCTTAATGTGTCATTTATACCCGAAATTAGGAAGAACCTAGTTTCTATTGATTTACTTTGTAAGAGGGGGTTTCGGGTTTTGATTGAATCCGACAAGGTTATCCTGTCGAAAAATGGGCTGTTTGTTGGGAAGGGTTATGCCAATGATGGCATGTATCAACTGAGTATCAATAATAATATTTCTAGTTCTGCTTATATTGTCGAGTCTTCAATTTTATGGCATAGTAGGTTGGCACATATAAATTTTCGTTATTTGAAGAATATGAAAAAATTAGACTTGATAAATTTTAATGGCGAATCTGATAAATGTGAAATATGTGCTAAGTCAAAACTTACTAAGAAGCCATTTCCTAGTGTTAAAAGAAATTCGAATTTATTGGATTTGGTTCATAGTGATATATGTGAATTTAATGGTATGCTAACACGTGGAGGTAAAAGGTATTTTATTACCTTTGTGGATGATTGTAGTAGGTTCTTATATGTTTATCTCATGAGATCGAAGGATGAAGCATTTACCATGTTTAAGAAATATAAAGCTGAAGTAGAGAATCAATTAGAAAAGAAAATCAAAGTTCTACGATCAGATAGAGGTGGAGAATATTTCTTAAATGAATTCTCTTCATTTTGTGAAGAACATGGTATTATTCATCAAGCTTCAGCACCATATACTCCACAACAAAATGGTTTAGCTGAAAGGAAAAATCGATCTCTTGGAGAAATGGTTAATTGTATGCTTTCAAATTCAAAGCTACCAATTAATCTTTGGGGAGAAGCATTACTTACTGCATGCTATATTCATAATAGAATACCTTCCAAGAAAAATGACATAACCCCTTATGAAATATGGAAAGGTAGAAAGCCAAATTTGTCATATCTTAAAGTGTGGGGGTGTTTAGCGTACTACCGAGCTCCAGATCCTAAGAGAACAAAGCTCGGTCCTAGAGCTATCAAAAGTGTTTTCATAGGGTATGCTGAAAATAGTAAAGCTTATAGGCTTCTTGATTTAGAGTCTAGTGTCATAGTAGAATCGAGAGACGTCGAATTCTTTGAGAATAAATGTTTTACAAGTTCTGAAATGATTGAAAATAATTCAAGATCTATTGAAACTCAAAGTGATTTTCAAGAGAAAGAAACGAATTCTAAAGACATGATTGAATTAAGGAGAAGTACTAGAGCTAGGAAAATAAAAGACTTAGGTCCTGATTTTATTACTCATGTTTTTCTTGTTGATGGAGATGGATATAATAATGTGGTAAATAAATACCCTTTAGTGTTAAATTTAGAAGATGATCCTGGAAGCTTTGATGATGCTATGTCTTCTAGAGATGCTTCTTTTTGGAAAGAAGCTGTGAATGATGAAATGGACTCAATTATGTCCAATAATACTTGGGTATTAGTAGATTTACCAAAAGGATCAAAACCTATTGGATGCAAATGGGTTTTTAGAAGAAAATATCATTCTGATGGTTCTATTCAAGCTTTTAAAGCTAGGCTTGTAGTTAAGGGATATAGACAAAAAGAAGGAATAGATTATTTTGATACATATGCTCCTGTTGCACGTATAACTTCCATTCGAGTTCTTTTTGCTCTAGCTTCCATTTATGATCTTTGTGTTCATCAAATGGATGTTAAAACTGCTTTCTTAAATGGAGACTTAAATGAGGAGATTTACATGGAACAACCGGAGGGTTTTGTTCTTCCTGGAAATGAAAGAAAAGTATGTAAATTGATTAAGTCTCTTTATGGACTTAAGCAAGCTCCTAAGCAGTGGCATGAAAAGTTTAATTCGGTCATATTGTCAAATGGTTTCATCAATAATAGTGCCGATAGGTGTATATACTCTAAATTCACTAAAGACTATGGTGTCTTAGTGTGCTTGTATGTTGATGATATGCTTATCTTTGGAACGAATATGACTGGAGTTAATGAAACTAAGAAGTATCTAACTTCCATGTTTAAAATGAAGGATTTGGGTGAAGTAGATACTATCTTAGGTATTAAAGTTAAGAAAAATAGTGGGGGTTATTCTTTAAGCCAATGTAGTTATGTTGAAAAATTATTAAATAAATTTCAACATCTTGGTTTTAAAGAAATAAGTACTCCATTTGATTCTAGTATTAAATTAAATTATAATACTGGTAGAGCGGTGGCACAACTAGAATATGCAAGTGCTATAGGGTCTTTAATGTATGCGATGCATTGTACTAGACCCGATATTGCTTATTCTGTATGCAAGTTGAGTAGGTATACAAGTAATCCAAGTACAGAACATTGGAGAGCTATTACTAGAATTTTTGGTTATCTTAAGAGAACTAAAAATTTAGGATTGTTCTACAATAATTATCCGGCTGTATTAGAAGGATACACCGATGCTAGTTGGATTACAAGTGTGGGAGATGAGCGTTCCACTTCTGGATGGATCTTCACACTAGCTGGAGGTACTGTATCTTGGGCGAGCAAGAAACAGACATGTATAACTCACTCAACAATGGAATCTGAATTTATTGCTTTGGCGGCAGCTGGGAAAGAGGCTGAATGGATTAGAAATTTGTTGTTGGATATCAAATTATGGCCTAGTCCTATGCCTCCTATTTCTATCCACTGTGATAGTCAGGCCACTTTGGCAAGAGCCTATAGTAGCACCTATAATGGTAAGTCTAGACACATTAGTCTAAGACATGAATATGTGAGACAATTGATTAAAGATGGTACCATAACAATTGTCTATGTGAGGTCAAGTAAAAATCTTGCCGATCCTTTGACGAAGGCTTTACCAAGACATATGGTAATAACGACCTCACAAGAAATGGGGCTGAAACCCTTTAATTGAAATCACCAATAATGGTAACCCGACCTTTTTCTAGAACATCACTAGTTACAAGGTTTAATGGGTAAGAACAAGTTATTGAATGTGATTGTTTGATACTGACATAGCCCTGATATGAGAAGTCAGTATTGTCTGTTACGTTTTGTAGGCTGAATTGAATTCTTAATGAAGTATGATACAAGTTTGTAGTGTGTTGATAGTAACAGAAACACATGGTAGATACTTCACCTATATGAGCTTAGAAGTGGTGCCGCTTCTTACGAAAGCGAGGGTTGCTTTCTAGAGAGCTCATGAAACAGGATCAAGCACAAGGCCATAATAGTGCGGAGTAATATAGAAATTCTCGCTGAAACAAGAGGTTAGTGTATGTGTGGTATGTCCGGTTCTATTACATAAAAGTACAAGTTTAAAGCCGAGCTACTTGTCACTTTGATAGAGCTTTGATATACTTGCACTAAGTAAAGGTTTAACTCGAAAGAGACCTTTATGTATGTATATTAATCTTACTGAAACTTTGGCTGTATGGTTTTTAAAATTTTATTTTGAAATCTTTGTTTTACAAACAAAGTGGGGGATTGTTGGAATTTTGTTTGTTAAAACAAAATGAGTGCTTTTTACTTTGTCCCACATAGAAAAGGTGGGAGCAGGAGGGTCAGTTTAAAAATGTGGGATTTCCCTTTTGTAGTTAAAGGAGTGATTAGGTGGGGCTAGACCCACCATACCCGCGTGCGGGTGCGCGATTTTGGTGCGATTTTTGGCGCACTTAGCACTTAGCACGCCTGCGCGCCCGCGGTTTAATTAGCATTAATCCCTTGCTTTTTATTTATTTTTTTATTTTTAGTTCAAAGGTTGCCTTTTAATTTGAGAATTTCGGAAATGAAATATAAATGAAAATTCGAAATTCTATTTAAAAAAAAATTATTCCGAATTTTATTTGTGTCTTTTCAAGACAACCTTTGGAAAATTACTTATTCGGTTTTAATTTTTCCGAAGGATTGCAATTGTTCGTTTTCGACTTCTTCCGAAGAGTCGCATTTGTTTATCCGAACAATTTTCTAAAGACGTGTTTGTTCGCAATTTTCACGAAGAGTTGCAAGACTGTTTCATATATATACTTGTCATTTTCGGAAAGAAAGTGTGGTCATTTTTCGAGTCTTCTTTCTGAAAAACTGCAGCCAATTTTTTCGATTGTTTCTTAGAGAGACCCTGGAGAAATACTAGAATTGCTATTTAGTATTCTCATCCGAGACTTTGTTGTATCCTGGAGGATTTTTGCCGGTGACCATTAGCAACGTTGTGGGGCAAATAAATCCTTAAAGAAAGTGATATCACGCCTCAAAGTCCGAGTTGTTTTTATTCGATCCGATTTCATTGTTCAACCCATTTCGAAGACATATTTTACCAACAATTTTAAGGATTTATCTTGCTACAATGGAGTCGGAGACAATCAAAGTTATGAATCAAGATATGGTCAAACTAGACCGGTTCGATGGGAACAATTTTGCTCGCTGGAGGGACAAGATGATGTTCTTACTCACTGCTCTGAAGATCTCCTACATTCTGGATCCTAACTTGGCGCCTATAGAAGATCCTAAGCCTACTTTCGATGGAGGACAGCCAAGTGCGGAAGCCATTGAGAGGTTTAATAAGGAAAAGAAGAAACGTGCGGAGGATGAATTACTTTGTCGAGGACACATTCTGAACACACTCTCCGATCGTCTGTACGACTTATTCACTGAAATGAAGTCGGCCAGAGAAATTTGGAATGCACTGGAATTCAAGTACAAAGCGGAGGAGCAAGGTACCAACAAATATCTAATTGCAAAGTATTTTGATTTCAAGTTTATTGATACTAAGCCCTTGCTTGGAACAAGTCCATGAATTGCAAGTGATTGTGAATAAGATTCGTGCTCTCAAGATTGATATTCCAGAAGCTTTTCAAGTTGGAGCAATTATTGCGAAATTGCCTCAAAGTTGGAAAGACTATGGAAAAAGGCTGATTCACAAGTCGGAGGACTTTACTTTGGAGCAAATACAGAAACATCTTCGCATTGAGGAAGAGTCACGTTTACGTGATAATTCTGTTTTATACAATTCCAAGGTGAATTTTGTGGATAAAAAACGGAAACTCGGCCAGAACTTCAAGGTAAAAAGCGGGGGGCATAAATTCAAGAGAACACAAAAGAAGCAAAAGGGTTGTTGTTTTGTATGTGGCAAACAGGGACACTACGCCAAGGATTGCATTCACCGTAAGAGCATTTCAAAGGACAAGAACATTCCGGTGGTGAAAGCAGATGCAAATCTGGTTGAAGAAAATTATGTAGCCATGATTTCGAACATGTTTTCGAACATGGAAATTTCTGAAATAAGTGATGCGATGGCTATGGTTTCTGAAATTAATTCTACCACTGTCCAATCCGGTTGGTGGATAGATTCTGGAGCAACTGTTCATGTGTGCAAGGACAAATACATGTTCAAGCAATTTGAAGAGATTGTTGACTCAAATGTTCAAGAGGTCCTGATGGCGAATAATGCTCTTGCAAAGGTTGCTGGAAAAGGCACGGTGGAGATAGACTTCACTTCTGGAAAGAAGATAACTCTTCTTAATGTGTCATTTATACCCGAAATTAGGAAGAACCTAGTTTCTATTGATTTACTTTGTAAGAGGGGGTTTCGGGTTTTGATTGAATCCGACAAGGTTATCCTGTCGAAAAATGGGCTGTTTGTTGGGAAGGGTTATGCCAATGATGGCATGTATCAACTGAGTATCAATAATAATATTTCTAGTTCTGCTTATATTGTCGAGTCTTCAATTTTATGGCATAGTAGGTTGGCACATATAAATTTTCGTTATTTGAAGAATATGAAAAAATTAGACTTGATAAATTTTAATGGCGAATCTGATAAATGTGAAATATGTGCTAAGTCAAAACTTACTAAGAAGCCATTTCCTAGTGTTAAAAGAAATTCGAATTTATTGGATTTGGTTCATAGTGATATATGTGAATTTAATGGTATGCTAACACGTGGAGGTAAAAGGTATTTTATTACCTTTGTGGATGATTGTAGTAGGTTCTTATATGTTTATCTCATGAGATCGAAGGATGAAGCATTTACCATGTTTAAGAAATATAAAGCTGAAGTAGAGAATCAATTAGAAAAGAAAATCAAAGTTCTACGATCAGATAGAGGTGGAGAATATTTCTTAAATGAATTCTCTTCATTTTGTGAAGAACATGGTATTATTCATCAAGCTTCAGCACCATATACTCCACAACAAAATGGTTTAGCTGAAAGGAAAAATCGATCTCTTGGAGAAATGGTTAATTGTATGCTTTCAAATTCAAAGCTACCAATTAATCTTTGGGGAGAAGCATTACTTACTGCATGCTATATTCATAATAGAATACATTCCAAGAAAAATGACATAACCCCTTATGAAATATGGAAAGGTAGAAAGCCAAATTTGTCATATCTTAAAGTGTGGGGGTGTTTAGCGTACTACCGAGCTCCAGATCCTAAGAGAACAAAGCTCGGTCCTAGAGCTATCAAAAGTGTTTTCGTAGGGTATGCTGAAAATAGTAAAGCTTATAGGCTTCTTCTTGATTTAGAGTCTAATGTCATAGTAGAATCGAGAGACGTCGAATTCTTTGAGAATAAATATTTTACAAGTTCTGAAATGATTGAAAATAATTCAAGATCTATTGAAACTCAAAGTGATTTTCAAGAGAAAGAAACGAATTCTAAAGACATGATTGAATTAAGGAGAAGTACTAGAGCTAGGAAAATAAAAGACTTAGGTCTTGATTTTATTACTCATGTTTTTCTTGTTGAAGGAGATGGAGATAATAATGTGGTAAATAAATACCCTTTAGTATTAAATTTAGAAGATGATCCTGGAAGCTGTGATGATGCTATGTCTTCTAGAGATGCTTCTTTTTGGAAAGAAGCTGTGAATGATGAAATGGACTCAATTATGTCCAATAATACTTGGGTATTAGTAGATTTACCAAAAGGATCAAAACCTATTGGAAGCAAATGGGTTTTTAGAAGAAAATATCATTCTGATGGTTCTATTCAAGCTTTTAAAGCTAGGCTTGTAGTTAAGGGATATAGACAAAAAGAAGGAATAGATTATTTTGATACATATGCTCCTGTTGCACGTATAACTTCCATTCGAGTTCTTTTTGCTCTAGCTTCCATTTATGATCTTTGTGTTCATCAAATGGATGTTAAAACTACTTTCTTAAATGGAGACTTAAATGAGGAGATTTACATGGAACAACTGGAGGGTTTTGTTCTTCCTGGAAATGAAAGAAAAGTATGTAAATTGATTAAGTCTCTTTATGGACTTAAGCAAGCTCCTAAGCAGTGGCATGAAAAGTTTAATTCGGTCATATTGTCAAATGGTTTCATCAATAATAGTGCCGATAGGTGTATATACTCTAAATTCACTAAAGACTATGGTGTCTTAGTGTGCTTGTATGTTGATGATATGCTTATCTTTGGAACGAATATGACTGGAGTTAATGAAACTAAGAAGTATCTAACTTCCATGTTTAAAATGAATGATTTGGGTGAAGTAGATACTATCTTAGGTATTAAAGTTAAGAAAAATAGTGAGGGTTATTCTTTAAGCCAATGTAGTTATGTTGAAAAATTATTAAATAAATTTCAACATCTTGGTTTTAAAGAAATAAGTTCTCCATTTGATTCTAGTATTAAATTAAATTATAATACTGGTAGAGTGGTGGCACAACTAGAATATGCAAGTGCTATAGGGTCTTTAATATATGCAATGCATTGTACTAGACCCGATATTGCTTATTATGTATGCAAGTTGAGTAGGTATACAAGTAATCCAAGTACAGAACATTGGAAAGCTATTACTAGAATTTTTGGTTATCTTAAGAGAACTAAAAATTTAGGATTGTTCTACAATAATTATCCGGTTGTATTAGAAGGATACACCGATGCTAGTTGAATTACAAGTGTGGGAGATGAGAGTTCCACTTCCGAATGGATCTTCACACTAGTTGGAGGTACTGTATCTTGGGCGAGCAAGAAACAGACATGTATAACTCACTCAACAATGGAATCTGAATTTTTTGCTTTGGCAACAGCTGGGAAAGAGGCTGAATGGATTAGAAATTTGTTGTTGGATATCAAATTATGGCCTAGTCCTATGCCTCCTATTTCTATCCACTGTGATAGACAAGCCACTTTGGCAAGAGCCTATAGTAGCACCTATAATGGTAAGTCTAGACACATTAGTCTAAGACATGAATATGTGAGACAATTGATTAAAGATGGTACCATAACAATTGTCTATGTGAGGTCAAGTAAAAATCTTGCCGATCCTTTGACGAAGGCTTTACCAAGACATATGGTAATAACGACCCCACAAGAAATGGGGCTGAAACCCTTTAATTGAAATCACCAATAATGGTAACCCGACCTTTTTCTAGAACATCACTAGTTACAAGGTTTAATGGGTAAGATCAAGTTATTGAATGTGATTGTTTGATACTGACATAGCCCTGATATGAGAAGTCAGTATTG